>SJYT01062997.1:269065-336254 GCA_006410635.1 Cephalophus harveyi
GGTTGCACGCTCTCCGTGCCCGGCGCTCCGCCAGCGAGACCGAATTCAGAGGCCGGCCCTGCAAGCCGGGCGGGACTGAGTCCTGAGAGGCCCGAGACGAGCGGTTTCGGGGCAGGAGGTGTCTGCGGCGCGGCCGGTTAGTGCAGGCGGGGCGCGGGGACACGCGGGGCCGGGGGGCGCGCGGAGTCCAGGCCGCCTTCCGGCAGGTCGGCGGGGCAGGGCAGCGCGTGCTCCCGCCTGTCCTTCCTTGTCCGTCGGCTCTGGGGTCGGGGAGGGGTCCTGAGCCCTTAGACTTCTCCGCGGTTAGAGCAGGGGTGGGGGAGGGGAGAGAGGCAAGAGGCTGAGGTTCCTCCCCGCCCCCGTCCTTTTCCTTTAAAAAGTGACACTTTGACCAAAGCTCTTTCAAGCGTTTGTGCTCCTGGAGCGGCTTGCACCGGTTTGGTGTAGCCCGGTCTCCTTACAGTCTCTCCATCGCTGGTCCAAGGAGACGGAACCTCTCCCAGGAGAGCGCTCCCTGACAGCCTGGCTGCGGATCCGGGGCTGAATGAACTTCAGCTGGAAACCCTTCGAGGGTTGAGGATTCGGGATGCCTCTCTCCACGAGGAATCCGGGAGCTCTCTCACTGGACGCCCTTCAGTTGCCTCCAGATTGTCTGTCTGCTTGTTTTCTTGGGTGTCACCTGGTTGCAACCCTTTGTCTGGCGGAGTCCTGTTCCCCTGGAAGGCCCTGGGATGGGGTCCGCGCCTTGGTTAGTGTGCAGTTGACTGCGCTCTCAGGGAACAAGTGGCAGGCCGAGCACAATGGGAAGAATGCATTCCTGATGACTCGCCTACCCTAGAAAGACTTGCTAAAATCTGATGGTTTTTATGGAAAGCTGTGCTGTCACTGTTTCATAAGTACTGGGTGTTGGTGAGTTCTTGAAACTAGCTAATCCAGAGCTAGCCAGCATGATTTTATGAAGAGGTTTCCTCCAAACTTCCTGTGCCATGAGCCTGAAGACCCTGACACCTGGGCTCACAGGGATGTTGAAATCACTGCCCTCCTGCCGGGCAGGTGGTCTGTGGGTGGTCGAGGGTGACCGTGGTGATAGGCTGGGGGTGGGGAGGACTGCCTGAGGAGGGCAAGGAGAGAGTCTCAGGGTACTGGAATGTTGTGAAACACGCTGGGAGGTTACCCTGAGTCTCTTTCCACATGATGAAAAGACTTTTATGGCCCTTCCCACTCTTCCAGGTGGAGCTCAGTGGGTGCTCGTTTGTTTCTGCTCCCAGTAAACCTACAAGAGATCTCATGACCCCAGCAGTTTCTCAAGGCAGGTCCTGGCTCCTAACAAAGGCAAACAGGTTATTTTCATCAACTCTGGAGCCTTGCGTTTTTCTCCGGCCATTGTTTTAGGGGTTCCATGAAGATATTGTGAACGTGCACTAGGGCCCTCCCCTCCCCTCCTCCTGAAATGGACTGTGGGTTCTGGTGAAGAATACTGCCAATGCAGTCCCAGGCTATAATATAGCCTGTTTCTGAAAAGACTAGGCGCTGGACATCAGTGCCACTAATGACAAAGTAGTTTTTCACAGTTCCTTTAAGATGGAGGCCTGCTTTGATCAGCAGTGTTTCCATTTGTTGCTTGTTTATGTGTTTGTGGTGTGGTTTCACTGGGCTTGTTTTCCCTTCTTGCTATTGATAATCCTTCACTTTATTGGAATCACAGACTGGAATTAGCAGCAGCCATGCTCTCTGGGGCTAAAATTAGAAAAGAAGGGAACTCTTTAGGCATATCCTTCTTGTCTCATGAAAGATTCTGCAGTCTCTCCTGAGACTCCCACTTTAGCAGTTTCTCTAAGATGCAGCTTAAATACTCTTTAAGATACCATTTTTATTTGGACCATTTTTTTCCCTTGAATTTTAATCATGCTTTACCAACACCTGTTGAACGTTGTTCCTCTGAGGTGCCCAGAGGCACATCCAATACATTTACCAGCCCTTCAAACACTATATAGTTAACTCTTTGAACACTTCCTTTAAAAACAATAAATAAATTAATGAGTAAAAGCTGCAGTGGTGCTTGCACAATACAGCCCTGGTCCCCTGATGTGAAGGCAGATGGCAGTTGCTGCGGCTTCATTTATGCCCAGGATGCGCTTGGTGCCTTGTCAATTAATCATGAATTGAATAATGGATGCTCTTGATCTCCAGCTATAAATTGAAGGATAGGTTACTCCTGAGGTCTAGTTCGCTTGAAAACCGTTTCAGAGCCTATTGAGTGGCTCCACAGCTGGGGCCAATAAAGGCGTGACCCAGAGCGCAGATGGGGGGAAGTGGTGATCCGCTCAGCAACTCTGGCCCTCCGTGCCCGCTGGGCTGCCGGGCACTCCCCACTCGCTGGTCGGCACCAGGGCTGTGGGGCGGAGGAAACAGTGGCTTTCTGTGAATGTAATTAAACTTGCCTCTGCCAGCTGCCTGTGGTATTCGCGAATGTTTTCCTAAGCAAGGCTGTTCCCTGCTTTATCTGCCCGCTGTGGTTTGCGGCCTGTGCAGCCCCTTCCTGGATGGTTGAGCTCTGATGTCATGCGTGCTCTCAGCCTCGCGGGTTTGGGGGCTCCCCCCTGGCGCCCGGGAAGCGGCCCGTCCACTGCAGAACATTCCACTGCCGCGAGACCAAAGTCACCTCGTGATTTGCGGCTGGCGTGACTTGGGGCTGGTTGGAGATGATTTAAAAGGAAGGTTATGGGCGCCTGAAGTATAGGGTAAAGAAAATGTATCCACATGGCTCCAGCTTGGACTTTTAACTTTTTTTTTTCAACATGAAAATTGTTGGCTGAACTGGCTCACGGGATTTTCCCCATTTTTTGCTCTTTTATTGCTTAGAGCAAAAGAGTTATATTGTCTGTTTCTTGTAGGCCTGACCTCAGCATTATTCCTGAAACGTGACACAGTTTTCATGCTTCAGAAAGCAGAGGACATAGGATTTCTCTGCTGGGCTCTTCACGGGCCAGAGACCGTTGTCAGAGAAGAGGCTTGGCTCTCTCTGATGAGGGGGGAGGCACCCCGTGTCAAGTGTAGGGGGCTGTCAGGGAGGAAAGGGGCAGGTCCAGGCAGCCCCTGTGGCCCCTGGGCTGGGCGGTCACAGTGGCAGGACTCACGTTCCCTGGGGAGAGTGCAGAGCTGGCACTGGCCCACCTACCGAGGACACCTCACCTTGTGATCACCCGAGGGGCATGGATGCCCTTTCCAGGCTCCAGCAGCGGTGGGGTAGGGGCGTAGAGCCCTCGGAGGTCCCTGCGTCATCCCCGGGGCCCGGATGCCATCTCCTGCCCCTCCTCTGTGCCCGAGCACAAACCGGCAAGCGAGCCAGCTCTTGTGGCTGAGCTAGTTCCCAGCTCTGTCCAGTGTGAGCTTGGCGGAGCCAGTATCTGTTACCTAGCTTGATGACCCACCCCCAACCTCTTCCAGTGTCCAGGGTAGAGGCTGTGGCCCAACAGTCCTCTACAGACCCCAAGCAGTGCCCCAGCACCCAGCCTGGCCTGCAGAGGCGGGAGGGCTCCGGGGAAAGCGCGCCCTGTCCCTGGGCAGTTCTGGATCTAGGTCAGAGGGCCATGATCCCGCTGAGCTTCCTCCAAGTTGGTCTGTTTGAGTCTGTGCCTCGAGGGGCTTAAAGGAATGCTTGTGGAGGTCAAATTAATATGGTTTATGGGGAAAAAACAACCAGATCCCTGGCGAAACGTCAAGAAAGCAGCAGTGTGTGATGAGACTCAAACGACAGCGTTCACCCAGGGCCGCCTTGGGCAAACCGCTTCATGTTGATGGAGCAGTTCCTGACGGTGCCTCGTGTCCTTCACGGCTGTGTTGTCATCTGACTGCCAGGACGAGGCGCAGAGGCAGGAGGCGCAGAGCGTCCTTGCGATTCCCCCACTCCAGGGCACGCAGCGTGTGGCCGGTCCAGTCTGGTCAGACACGGAGCGCCTAGCTTCAGACCTGCTGCTCCTTCCACGGCAGCAAGTGGACCCCCTGACTCTTAACCTCCATGGACTGCACTCTCCTTATTTGCAAAAATGAGACATTTGGCCTAGAATATAACAGTCCATTCCAGTTTAAATTCTAGGTCTGGTGAATCACTGGCTGGAAGGGACTCTAAGAAGTCATTTAGTCATGTTGCTTGCTGCCAGCAGGACTCTGTTTTGAAAAGAAACTATGCCCCCCACCTCGCTTTATTATTATTAACAATCTCAGAGCTGGAGAGTGTGAGTGCCTTCTGGAGAGAAGGGAGATGAGGGATGAGGGCACAGCGTCGAGGCCCAGGGCTGTGTGTCCGGCCTCAGCAGACAGAGTCCCGTCCCGGGGGAGGAGGTGGAACAGGAGAGGCGAGTCCTGGACAGGCTCTGGGCCTGGGGGGCGTCCAGTGGGGAGAGCTCAGCAGGGGTCGTTGTGCCAAGAGGGAGAAAGACAGAGTGGCTCAGGAAAGACCCTCCAGTTCCCTCGGGGCTGGGGAGAGCCATGCCCGTGGCCCGGGGTTCCGGGGTCTGCTCAGAGACTGCACAGGCGTGCTCTTCGTCTGGGAGTGTGAGCTGGCCACTCGTGCCCGCCCTCTGCGTGGGGCGGGGAGGACAGGCTCGTCTCTGCGACAGTGCCCGCCCAGAGGAGCCCCAGCCCGTCCGCCTTCCCAGTGCCAGGTGGGTTCTGGCGGGCTTCCAAGGCTCAGGGTCATCGGAGGAACGACCAATTCAGTATCCTGTTCCCAAATTACTCAGCTGACTAGGCTGTCACTTTAGAAGACGTGTCCACCTCCCACTTTCTCCTGGTTTTTCTCCCGGGGATAGATGTTGGGAGAACGGGAGCAACTTTGGAGCCAGGAGCCTGAGTGATGGCGACATCTCAGCAGCTGTTACAGCTGAGCGCCTTGAGGCTCAGCTGCCCTGCTCCTCAGTGTCCCCGCCCTGCAGTGGGGAAGTAATAGCACCCCCTCCCAGGAAGCTCGGTGCTCCTGGGATCTGAGGGAGGAGCGGGGAGAACCGTCCACGTCTGCGGAAGCAGCCCGGCCTCAGGTCTTGTCTTTGAGCTGTGAGTCATGGAGGTTTCTTTTTTCTCTGCCTTAATTCCATTCGCAGGCCCACCTCAGAATGATGGTAGTTTTTCCGTCCTTGCTACGTGTCAGGCACATAATCATGTTTAATCCTCACAAAAATACCGTGAAGTGGATCTGTTACCCCCATTTTATTACGTGGAAATGATGTTCTAATGAGGATAAGCATTTTGCCTAAGATCACGGGCTAATAAACGGCAGAGGGAAAACGGAAACCCAGGCAGCCCACCCAGTCCCCTGCGAAGACCCGGGGCCTTCCCTGCTGGGCACAGCCCTACCCTCGTGTTCCCACAGTGGCCTGTCAGCTGGACAGGCTCCTCCTCTCCGCTGCTGCCCGACCACAGCCTCCTGCACCCTCCGAGTCTCAGCTGGCTCCTTGGCCTCCCCGTGCTCCCTTCCACTTGGGTCTCCTCTCCCCTCCTGCCCTCCCAGATCCAGAGGACCCCCTGCAAGACTGTGCAGCTGCTCTCCAAGCCCAGATCAGGCCCCCACCCCCACTGCACGTGTCCTGTTTTTGCTTCCTTGGAAGGAAAATTTTTAGCATGCTATTAAACACAGATGCCATGTTCCCCCTGGGCCCACAGAAGGTGACTTTTCAGGCTGAGGAGGGAGGACCTGGGAGGCCCTCTAGACCATGACCTTACTTTACAGATGTGGAAACGGGGCCAAGAGAGGTTATCTGCTTGTCCCCAAGCCCAGCTCTAGGCCAGGGCTGATTCCGAAGCCGCTTGGCACCATCTTCCTTCCAGTTTTCACTGTGGCTTGAGTTGATGTTTTATCATCTCTGCCTGCCCAGGTTGGGAAAGGGGTCTTTCCTTTGCCTTGCAAGCTTGACCATACTTGGGACGCTCATCACAAACCCTGTTTTCTTTTCCTTAACATATTCGGTCCCGCTGAACTGGCCTCCTCCTCGGGGCGTGAAGAGCCATGGTCACTCGATTCTGCATCTCACCTTGGCTCCTCCTCTGGGTTAAATGACACCAGGTCACTTTGCTTTATCTCAGAGTTCTGTTCGCCAGCAGCTCCATCGTCTTTCTTTCTGTCTGTTGAGCTGTGTCCAGTGCCCCAGGCCTCTCAAGCCGTGAGAGGCATTGCACAGGGTGTGGCAGCGACCCCGGCCTGACACTGCCTTCCCCCTGGGCCTCGGGGGCATGGCCGACTCCCCGGGGCTGTGAGTGGCAGCCGGGCCTCCCTGTGTCATCATGAGCCGTCTCCTCGCTTGCTGGACGTGGCTCGGCCCATGTGTGATGACGATCATCTCCTCCAGTGGTCGTCTGGAGCCTCCCTGTGGAGCTGCTCCTTCCTTTGCTCCTCACCACGCCTTGCATTCATCAGCTGCCTTGGGCCTCTGATCCTGCTCTTCCGGTTCTTAGAGCTTCACGCCAGCTACTGTCCCAAGGAGCTTAGCACTTCAGATGTCCCTGGGATTCACCCCTGTGGGAGCTGACCCCTGAGACTACTGCCCCTCAAAGCCCTTCTCCCTCATGACTCCAGGATTTGAAAAGCATGGGTCCATCCCACAGCACAGGGCCTTCAAACCGACCACCAGGCAGAGTGGAAAGTGCTGGCTGAAATGACAGCCCTTTGGAGGGCCTTCCAGGAGACTCACGGCCAAGGACAGTCCCCCTTAGGGACATCAGTTCAAAGACAGTGACTGAAACCCAGAGCTGTCTCAGCTACAGGGCTGGAAACCTGCGAGATTTCACTTGGGCTCAGAAACACTATAATCGCAAACCTTCACACTGACAGATTGCACTCTGCTCTCCATCAGCTCAACCACTGTCCTGTGAAGAAGTGCGTTGTTCCCACTTTACAGATGAAGAGCTGAGGCTCATGAGGTCCAGTGACCCCCAGGGTCGCACGGTAATGCTTGTAGCTGAGCAAGCTTCCTGCCTTTAAGTTCCTTGTGGGCGTAAAGCTTTAGAATTCCTAAAAGTCCCACAGTTGGGACATGGCGAGAGGGGTGTTGCTTGGCACAAACACAGATTCCCAGGCTCTGATTCCAAATGGTATTGATTCCTGAAGCTCGACAGGAGCTTTGGAATCTGTATTTCCCAAGTGCTCCTGAGGTGTTATCTCATCAGAAGAAACTGTCCCTTAAACTCTCCTTTCTAGACTTTTTTGGCCGTGCCTCCCAGCTTGCGGGACCTTAGTTTCTGGCCCGCCTGTTCCCTGTGACGAAGCTGTCACAGAAGCCAGCCATGGATGCCCTACCCCCGGGACCTGGTTGCGGCCCGCAGACTGGCCATCCAGCCCTGGCTCACCCTGCGTTCAGGCCCTGCACTTTCCTTGCTGAACTCCTGCCTCAGTGCCCCGCTCGGCTCCTGAGGAGCTGTGACACCAGGTTCTGTCCATCTCTGTGGCTCCCGATCAGAGAGCCCGCCTCCTGGAGCCCGTCCAGGTGCAGCCCGTCCAGGCGCAGCCACACAGTGGGCCTGCACCTGAGTCACCAGGGTCCTGTGATGACCCTCCCCACCACCGGCCCCTTTGGAGACCCCTCCGTCCCGGGCACCCAAGCTGGACATCACTTACTGGCCTCTCTGAGAGAAAGTCCAGCCGGCTCCCTCAGAAAGAAACCACCTGGGGTCCTGCCACTCAGAAAGCTCATGCTCTTGTTCTTTGAAAGCTGCTGAGTCCAGTGGGCCAGCAGGTGACCAGGGAGCAGTGTGGTCAGCATCCGCCGGGGCCCACAGCCCACCGGGCATGGTGCTGACTCCCCTCCACAGCGTGTGTCTCAGGACCCTTCCCTGATCAGACATCAGACATCCATCTGAGTGGTTGCACAGGGGTCCGTTTCCCCGTGTCTGGGCCCTTGGAGCCTCTCTCCTCAGTCCCTGTTCTGACCCCCTGGAAGTCACCGAAGGTTTGGGGTTCCCCAATCTGTGGGGTTCCTCCCTAGATCCTTTCATGCGTGCCTAATCACAGAGGAAGAGCAGCCCTGGAGGAAAAGGTTTCTGGGGTCAAAGCAGATTCGCAGCGTGGCTGACACTTTCTGTGGACCCATAGCCTCCCAGGCTGGGGGGAGGGGGCACATGTTCCACTCGCTGCCCCCTTCACGACAGGCTGGCTCTTTGCAGATTTCTTACGAAACACGAAGATCGTGATAGTGACACAGGAAGGACTCAGATACTTTCAGTCAAGGGCACAATGCAAAGACACGGTGTTTTCTCCCATTTGGCCCTGGCTGTCCTGTGACCCCCAGGAGGGAAATTTCCAAATAGAAGCTCCTGAGTGATTGTCAGGTATGTACATCACCTTGTGAGCAGAGGTGAGAGCTTGTAAGGAGACAGCTCGGTGTTTGGGCCGCAGGGAGAGGAATGTTTGGACCTTGGTGGAGCTCCATTTGGAGCCTTGGAATATTATCCAAACATGAGAGCCAAAGTTTTGCTGAAATAAGCAGTTCCCTTTTATGTTATGACTTGGCCAGCTATGAAGGAATACTTGTTAAAGGCTCTCAGAGCATTACGGCAGAGTTCTCCTCCCTGTCCTTAATTAGGTCAAATTAAACCAAAAAGGAAACGCAGTCTGGTTTGCTAACCGCTGGGGAAGTATTGCTTTTGGGCAGAATTCATACCCAGATTGTCTGACTTGAGGATAATTCACAGCAAACAATTATTTTTTCTTTTAGTTGTGATATGTAAGCAACCAACAACTTGGAGTCCAGAAACTGGCACTTGTGGCGTTAGTGGTGATGGCGGGGTGATGGCCGGAACGTCCTGGTCAGGGTCTGGCTCTGCGCTTTGGCTCACTGCAGGCCGGGCCCAGTGCCCAATGCACTCATCCTGGTCATCATCACAGCATGAGGCTCTCCTGAGCCAGACGTCCAGGCCCCCAGTGCCCTGCCGGGGCACTAGGACACTCTGTCTGCTGAAAAAGCAAAACTCCCCTCCGTGAGCTGGCACGTTTAGGAAAGCAGACTGGTGAGGGGTGTCAGAGGCGGCCAGGTGACAGCTCAGGAGAGGTGCCTGCGTGTAGACGGGGGTGACCTCATGGAAACGGGGGGCCGAGCAGAGTTCCCACTGGGCGTGTCTGGGGGGTCTCACCTCTCGTGGTCCAGTCTGCGCTGTTGGCAGCCCCTGTCCACGTGTCGCCTCCCTCACTCTCCTGTGACCGAGGTGCCGTCAGCACCCCATCTGGCCACCGGGGGACCAGAGCTCAGAACCTGCCGAGCCTCTAGAGGGAAGGGCCGAGCCAGGCTCCTGCCCAGCGCAGAGCCCTCGCTGCTGGAGGCCAGTCTCCCTTCTGAACCGCGTGGAGCCTTCGGAGACGGTAGCGGTCACACGAGGGCCGCTGTTGGCTGCAGGTGCTGGCCACGAGCTGCCCAGGAGCTTTCTGGATGGTGGTGTCCTTTGGGCCTTGGGGGGAGGTCCTTGAATCCTCTCCATGAACAGGCTTTTCTGATGGGTCGCCTGTCCTCTCCCACCACCCAGTCTGCGTGGGGGGTGACAGGACAGGACATGGCAGTGTGAGTCCACGTGGGACTCTGTGCTGGACACCCTTGCTCACGGTCACTCTCCACCACCCCCGGAGTGCTCCTTCTTTGTCACAGAGATAGTATTTCCTTCTGCTAGATAAGGAGTGTCGCTCGCAGTTTCAGGAAAAGCAGGCAAGACCCCCTGTGGAGGAGGGCTGTGGGGCCTGACCGTGAGCCCTTTGGTGCCAGAGGGGCCCTGCAGCCCACCCCCAGGCAGGACTGCGGCAGGTGCGTGCCCAGGCCTTGGCGCGCATGCCAGGGGCACAGGGCTGCTGCTCTAAGGTGATGGCCACCCGTCCCTCCGTGGCCCGTTACCATCCACCCCAGAATGTTCTTCTCTCCGGAGCCCCTGCTGACTCCAACACGAGATTACTTAGACTGGTCTTCAGGCATCACTGGTGAAGTAGTGGACACAGCCTTCCAAGGGTGAATCGAGATCTGGCCTCCGCCACCACGGTGCCGAAGGCCCCTGCTTTCCTCTGACGTCACAGGCATCAGACTGCTGTCCAGAGCTCCAGGCAGAGATTCCAGAAATGACCACAAGATAAACAGTGTCTTAGCCTTGACGCTTGCAGTAGAGCATCTCAGGAGGTTAGGGTAACGTCTGCAGGCGTCTCGTCATTCAAGAGTATAGTGCTCCATGACATGTAACATGTATTACAATGTAACAATTACAGATACCTTCTCTACATAATAGTCTAAATATGATAGGATCTTAGTCCTCAAAAAAAATTGAAGGTATTTAGGTAAATAGCACATAAAAGTATACCTATACATAAAATATTATGAAAAAATAATCTGCTTCTCAATTTATGTAGTCAAAATAGTTTGGGAAAGAAAGAAAGAAACTGGAAAGGTCACTACTGAGGAGCTGTGGTGTCAGTCTCTCTCATGGACCCTCTTTTCTTCAGCCAGCTCAGAGGTGCTTGCTGATCATCATGTATAAAAGGAACTGAACACCGCAGTTGGCTTTAAACATTTTTTTAAATTTTATATTGGAAGATAGTTTAGCAATGTGATAGTTACAGGTGGACAGCAATGTGACTGAGTTACACGTGTATATGCTCCTATTCTTTTTTTCAAATTCTTTTCCCATTTAGGTTATTATAGAATATTGAGCAGAGTTACCTGTGCTATAGAGTAGGTCCTTGTGGGTTATCTATTTTATTTATAGTAGTGTGCATATGTTAACCCTACACTCCTAATTTATCCCTGCCCCCCAGCCTTTCCCCTTTGGTAGCCATATTTTTTTTTCTAAGTCTGTGATCGGTTTCTGGTTTGTAAATAAATTCATTTGTATCATTTTTTTAGATTGTACATGTAGGTGATATCGTATGGTATTAGTTTCTGTCTGTCTGTCTTTACTTGGTATGATAATCTCCAGGTCTATCCATGTTGCTACAAATGGTATTATTTCATTGCTTTTATGGCTGAGTACTGTTCCATTGTATATATGTACCACATCTTTATCCATTCATCTATTGTTGAACTTAGGTTGCTTCCATGTCTTGGGTATCATAACTAGTGCTGCAGTGAACATTGAGATGCATATATATATATATTTTAATTTGTTGGAATATAATTGCCTTACATTGTTGTGTTTCTGCTGTACAACGGTTGTGAATCAGCTACATGTATACATATATCCCCTCCCTCTTCTACCTCCATCCCACGCCACCTTGTCTGGGTCTATGTCCAGGAGCGGGATTGCTGGAACATATGGTAACTCTCCTTTTAGTTTTTTGAGGAACCTCCATGCTGTTCTCCATAGTGGCTGCACCAATTTACATTCTCACCAGCAGTGTAAGAGGGTTCCCTTTTCTCCACACCCTCTCCAGCATTTATTGTTCATGGAGTTTTTGATGATGGCCACTCTGACGGGTGTGAGGTGATCCTGCACTGTGGCTTTGTTTTGGATTCCTCTAATAGGGATGTTGAGCATCTTTCTATGTGCCTCTTGGCTATCTGTATGTCTTCTTTGGAGAAATGTTTATTTAGGCATTCTGCCCATTTTTTGTAGTAGCCTTTTAAACCCATAAGAGGTCCTGAAAAAGGGTAAAAGTTAGAATTAAAATATTTCCTTGAATACTCAGTCAAGTTATTCAAAAAGGTTTGGCTGACTCTGTTTACAATGCAAATGAGATTCTCCAGGTCACTTTTTATAGGGAATATATTATTCGATTTTTATTCAGTGTGCAGGTTTATTAAAATTTTACAGAAGAAGAGATGTTTCTAAGGCTGTTAGGCAGACAGCCCAAGACAGTAGATCCCACAGTAATAAGCCGGAGTGGGAGAGGGGCTCTTGAACAGGTGGGGGAGGGTGTACCAAACTGTACCGTCACAGAAGCCCTGCAGGTCTGCAGGATGTAACCACCTGTCTTTGCATGCCCAGGGTAAAGAATCACACATTTTTCTTGTTTGTTCACACTGCACTTAGAGCAATGCAGCTCTATTTCTGCCTTTCCCTTCTCCCTTTCAGTGCACTCTGTGGAGCTGCCACAGCTTCTGCCACAGCTTCTGATGTGATGTGAACTCTCTCCTGTTCTCTGGTTTGCCTGCTTCCTATAAAGAGCTGATACACCCCAGAGAGTTCCCACTGCGCTTCTCACCGGGCCATCCCATAAACTACTCTTCTTTCTCTCACCCACCAGAGCCTCCGACATTCCAGACAGAGGAGAACTCTGAGCAGTTTGCAGGACTGCTGGAGGAAAGCTCCTCATTCAATAATAGCAGTTCAGTTCTGAGACCCATCCATATTCATTAAAAACAGCTACTTTATAGATTGAGAGGAAAATTGGAACTCTGGCAGGTGGCAGAGAGAACATGGGTCCTTTCACTGTAGAGATGGACTGAAATTCTCCAGTAGGTCATGAGTAAAGGCTTCTTGGTCCTTATGGGTATAAATAGGAGAGGATGCTCTCAGGAAAAGAAACTATAAATTACGTTTGCCTATAAGGGGAAGGATGTGCCAGTTCATCCTCATACACCCAAAGAGGGGAATTTCTTAGTATGAATATTTTCACATCAGGCATCTGCTTTAAAGGCCTCCTCTTGAAGCTCCTACTGTGTGCTGGTGTCTCTCTTCTTGCCCAACTTGGTTGGAAGCGCCATTGCACTGTTGTAGCAGGAAGTGACCTCTGGTCCTCAGCTACCCTCCTACCCTAGTCCCGTTGCGTGGCCCTATCTGGAATATTGTATTTAGTCTGAGTGCTCGTGGCCTTGCCCAGCGCAGCCCCTGGAGGAGCCACATCTGCATTTGTCCAGGAGGGGCTGCTGTGTCCTCTCAGCTAGATCTTCACCATCCGGCCCAAAGGACGGGGTGAGGCAGGGGGCCTGGACCCCTGCGGCCTGCAGGCGTGACTCTGTCTTGGTTCCAGGGCATCCTTTACTCAGCAGAGCCAAGAATCTTCCTGTCAACTGTTGCTTGGTTGTTAAGGAGAAACAGCAGAATTCAACCTTAATGTGCCACATTCTATAGACGCTCGTTTCTGGGCACTTGGCATTTTCACCTACCCTTCGAAATGAGACAAGAGAATCCCCCGGCTGGTGTGAATTTTTTTCAGCATCTGTTTGCACCTCGAGATCCAGTCTCATGACCGTCGGTGTCAGTGTAGGGGACAATCTACTAACATTTGGTTTTTTTAGTCAAGTCCCTTTAATGCTTGCTGGGACCATGTTTTTAGAAGGCATACAGTGAGAAGCTTCGCAGACAGTCAGGGCAGATGTTTCAAGCCGGGGGCAGGGAGTAGACAGTGGGGACGAGCATTCAGCCCTGCCCCCACACGGGCCAGTGCCCTTCGCTTTTGTCTGAAGTTGCAGCAGTTGGCAACCATTTTAAGTGCAGCGCGTCCAGCCTCATACCAAATGCTCAACGTACACTACCTTGTTCCAGCCTTGTAACAACCTTGCAAGGTGGGGACAGATAGAGTATGAGTCAAAGACCACAGGAAGTTAATAAGTGACAGAATGATAACGCAGGTCTCCTTTATTGTTCTCGGAAGTATGGATTCCTTTTCAGTTTAAAAATGCTGCATAGCTTGGGGTTCTAAAAGTACCATGCTTTTTCTTTAATTTTCCTTCTTGTACACTTTTAACACGTTTAATGTGTATGAAGAATATTTGCTTATGGTAAAAAAAATCATACAGGAAGCTACAAAATGAAAAGTGAAAATTTTCTAGTTTGCTCAGCATCAGTCTCTCCTCTCAACATAACTAAAAAGCTGTGTATTTCTTGTCTGCCCCCCAGAAGCCTACTGTCCCTTCTCCTATCTGGTGGTTTCCTGGACAGACCATGCCCTTTTGACAGGTATTTTTACCTGCCTTGTGTGGGATGCCAAAGTTGAATTGCCATTTCCTTTCTCACGGACACTTAGGGCAACATGAGTGTGTTCCTAATAAGTTAAAAAGATGTTATAATGAACATCCACCTACACGTGTGTGTCATGTGTCCTGTACCCTCGTATGAGCCTGACTTTCCAGAAATGAAGCCCCCAGGTCAGATGAGTGGGAGTCTAAATGCTGCCAAATTGTCTTCTTAAAAGGTTGCACCAGTCCCTAAGTAGTCCCATATTAGTGACAGTCGTGTCAATGTATAGGAGTGCTTGCTTGTATTTTCCATTGTATTCGCTTCTCTTCACAAGCTCAAACAGCTCCCAGTTGGAACACTCCTGACCCTGGCTTCTGCTGCCGCCTCCTGCATGCCTTCCATGTACCATGTGTGTGCTTCCTGAATACTCCATTCTTTCCTCCTTCACAGGCAGTGTGTACGTTCTGATGATATTATTTGCTAAGTTTATAAAATACTTACAAACGGCTTTCCGAAGATGAAATGATACAGTCATAGTTTTGAACAAGCAGATTCTCTACCCCAGGGAGTGGAGGGAGGCCTTCTCAGGATTGTGATTTTAGTTCAATAAGTGAAGTTCAGAGATTGATGCAAGAAGGCATCGGGTTCAAGAGTGAAGTCAATTTTTCCTGAAGTTAGGAATAAGTCTGTAAATTCTGGTTATATGAACCGCTGAAGAATTATTGCGTAGGGGTCAATAAATCATGTGCAAAACTGTGTTAGAACCATTCTGTCTCCTCAGTTTATTAGTTACAATTACATTATTAGGCTCCAGAGTGTTGGACAAGCTCATTCTTTTAGCTTTAACATCGCAGCAAATGACCTGGCAACAGATTTAAGATTTTTCTTTGAAATGTCTAAGATTAACTCTTTAGTCATTGGCTGAAAATCTCTTTATAATCCTACCAGAATGCTAGAGCTATTAAATACTTTGAGTTCTTAGTCACTTAGAAGTCATAATGATACATTTCAGGGGAAGAGGCTGGGGAGAGGAGGAATCTCTCCTCCTCTCCTCTGTGGCAGGGGTCCAGTTCAAGAGATGGGAGGTCATGGTGATGAATGTCTGTGTATTACGTGTACTGATCACAGGTACACATTTTGCATCCTATTCAGGAGAGTTACTTTTGAACAAAAAGTGAAAACTTAAAGATAGCAATTCTGCACAATGACCTAAGGGGCTGATTTTCCTTTAGTTTTGTTGTTTTCCCTCAGCACCGAGAATGGACAGCATATGCCAGGGCATAGGGGGGTGGGACCCTCTGCACAGAAGCTGAAAGGCTGAGAAGTTGCTGTGTTGGTGGGGGGACAGTGGGGACTGAGCTTGTGAAACACACACACACACACACAGACAAAAGTTGGGATTTTGTTACAAAAAGAGTGGTATGACTTCTCCACGAAGTGTGGGAAAAATAAAGATGATATAAACAATGAGGGGAAAGGGTAGGATATTCAGAAAGCTCTCAAAGAATCATTGCAAAATAAATTCCATGACAATTGTTCTTCAGTTAAATGGAAAACATTTGTAAATCTCTTCAGAACTCTCAAATGCACTTTTGAAAAAGTAAATGAAACCTCACTGGATTTGAATTTGAGCATGTGATGTCCTAAGATACATCTTTAAAGTTATAGGTTCTTCACTGATAAAACAAGGCTAAAACATGGACCTCAGCAAAAGAAAATTAGAAACTCTAGCTTGTGTTAGTTGCTTAGGGTCCAACTCTTTGTGACCTCATGGACTGTAGCCCGCCAGGCTCCTCTGTCCATGGGATTCTCCAGGCAAGAATACTGGATTGGGTTGCCATCCCCTTATCCAGCAGATCTTCCCAATCGAACCTGCATCTCCTGCGTTGGCACGTGGATTCTTTACCATCTGAGCCACAAGGGAGGCCTCTGCTGCTGCTGCTGCAAGTCACTTCAGTCGTGTCCGACTCTGTGCAACCCCACAGACGGCAGCCCACCAGGCTCCCCCGTCCCTGGGATTCTCCAGGCAAGAACACTGGAGTGGGTTGCCATTTCCTTCTTCAGTGCATGAAAGTGAAAAGTGAAAGTGAAGTCGCTCAGTCGTGTCCAACTCTTTGCGACCCCTTGGACTGTAGCCTACCAGGCTCCTCCATCCATGGAATTTTCCAGGCAAGAGTCCTGGAGTGGGGTGCCATTGCCTTCTCCGGGGAGGCCTCTAATACACATCAAATAGATAAGGAATATGACTAAGTTGTGAAAGCCTTTATTTTAAAGGAAATACTCTAATGTCACCTATTGACCCACATTTTTGTACAAAGTATGAAATTGTTTTTTAAAAAGATATTGTGTGGTACAAACTGTTTAGAAACTAGGAAACATAGCATTTTGTGTGTGTGAGTTTTTGTGGGCGGGGATCCCGAATGTGCTCATGTATCCCCAGTGAACCATCCTAATTAAAAAGCACCTGGAAGGCTCATTATTGTGATTAAATTAGGCTAATCTCCTCAGTGTATCATAATCAAGAGGATTGTGCCATTCTTCAGTGTTCAGCACAGCAGGCTTAGACCTTCTCGCCCACTCTCATTCATCAGCTGTCGATCCATTGTTTGCTGAGAGAAAGGCTGTAGACCCAGTCTTCCTAATCTCCCAACCACTTGCCCATCTAGTTCTCGGATCTCTTCTATAAGATCCCTGCCACCTATTCCTCCAGCGTCAATAGATCTCATGGCAAGGAACTCAGGAGTTCACACCTGTCAGTTTTATCTCTGGGCACAGGGAATCGTTTTAGCCATAAGAAGCTTCTGGGAACTTTTTCAGATCCTGAAACATTGACCTGACCTCATATGTGGGCAAGTGTTTTTAAGACCAGCTTCATATACTGTGGAAAAGCTGGACTGATGAAACATTAAGGGAGAGTGTGATTATTTTTAGCAAAGGAATTGAGAGGCGACGTGAGTGTGACACAGCGTTCATGTGTAGCTCAGGTGCTGGAGCAGACTCCTGAGAGTCCCTTGGACTGCAAGGAGATCCAACCAGTCCATGCTAAAGATCAGTCCTGGGTCTTCACTGGAAGGACTGATGCTAAAGCTGAAACTCCAATACTTTGCCCACCTCATGCGAAGAGCTGATTCATTTGAAAAGACCCTGATGCTGGAAAGATTGAGGGCAGCAGGAGAAGGGGATGGCAGAGGATGAGATGGTTGGATGGCATCACTGACTCAGTGGACGTGGGTTTGGGTGGACTCTGGGAGTTGGTGATGGACAGGGAGGCCTGGCATGCTGTGGTTCATGGGGTCGCAAAGAGTCGGACAGGACTGAGCGACTGAACTGAGGGACTGACTGACAGACCCTGCACCTGTCTGCAGTGCATGGTGAGCTCCTGTCTCCTCGGTGTGGATGGATCACTAGGACGCTAGGTAGCGAGGAAGGGCTTTCTCATGAGGCACAGACTTGAAAGGACAGAGGGGGCCTCTGGTCCCTCTTCCTGTCTCACGCAGTTCTCTGGAGCCAGAGGTCATGTGCTCCTGATGACCCAGTTACGTCCTGGCTCTGAGAACCACAATCCGGCATGAGACAAGTTTCTAGCACACTGTTAAAGAACACAGTGTGTCCTGTGCAGCACACACACAGAGGCCTTATCAGCAGTGACAGTTTTTAACTACAAAGGATGCATATTTATTTGCTGTGTAAGCAAAGGAACTGTTACCATGTTCTGTAACTAGTAAATATCATATGCTGAAGCCTTGTTCCCTCCCTCAACCAATACCTCATACTGGTTTTAGTTTTTGTCTTGATTTGTCTTTTGCCAGGCACTTGGAAAAAGTGCTTTTGAAGCTGGTTTTCACAAACTGTGTGTTGTGTGATCACAGTAGCTTTGGGACAGGCAGAATATAAACTCTAAATGGTGGAATATGGCAGGTGGCTGAGGGGCTCTAAGGAGAAGGCGATGGCACCCCACTCCAGTACTCTTGCCTGGAAAATCCCCTGGATGGAGGAGCTTGGTAGGCTGCAGTCCATGTGGTCGCGAAGAGTCAGACACGACTGAGCGACTTCACTTTCACTTCTCACTTTCATGCATTGGAGAAGGAAATGGCAACCCACTTCAGTGTTCTTGCCTGGAGAATTCCAGGGACGGGGGAGCCTGGTGGGCTGCCGTCTATGGGGTTGCACAGAGTCGGACACGACTGAAGCGGCTTAGCAGCAGAGGGCCTCTAATTGTCTGGAAGCTTTTTCATTCTAAAAGTCTATCTGTTTTTCAAAGAGAAGGGTTCTAGTCTGTATCCAGGCCTAACATTAATTTTAACATTTTTGAAACATGTAGCCTGTTGGAATGAAATGCTGGCTGCCAGTAATTTGCTCTGAAAACCACTGCAGTGGAAACTGCCACTTTGTTTGTTGTTCAGATAGCCACATAAAATGAGGTGTGGCCGGCCCGCCCTGAAGCAGCTCCACCAGCTTGGAGCTGGGCTGAGGCTCCCCTGGAGAACAGAACACAGTCTCTGCAGGCTCTGAGGCAGTATTCGCTCCAGCTTGTTGGAGGAGGGCAGTTGCTCCTGAGGGGTCACCAGTGTGGCTGGAGCAGACAGGTAACTGACAGTGTTTCCGGGGGTGGAAGACTGTTCCCCAAAGTCCATTCCAGGTGTGTCTGATGCTTAATCCAGAGTGGTATGTGACTGTATATGTGTGTATGTGTAGTTATGTATGTATGGTTGTGAATGAGTGTGTGTGGTTATGTATATGTGGTTTTGTGTGAATGTGTGGTTGTGTATGTGTGTGTAGTTGTGGTTGTGTGTGTGCTTATGAGTGGTTGTGTATGAGTGTATGTGGTTGTGTGTGTGTATGTGCAGTTATGTGTATATGTTGTGTATGAGTGTATGTGGTCATATGGTCATGTGTGTGGTTCTGTATGAATGTGTGTGGTTGTGTATGTGTGTGTGTGGTGGTTGTGGTTGTGTGTGTGTGTGCTTGTGAGTGGTTAACTGGGCGTGTCTGGGGGGTCTCACCTCTCGTGGTCCAGTCTGCGCTGTTGGCAGCCCCTGTCCACGTGTCGCCTCCCTCACTCTCCTGTGACCGAGGTGCCGTCAGCACCCCATCTGGCCACCGGGGGACCAGAGCTCAGAACCTGCCGAGCCTCTAGAGGGAAGGGCCGAGCCAGGCTCCTGCCCAGCGCAGAGCCCTCGCTGCTGGAGGCCAGTCTCCCTTCTGAACCGCGTGGAGCCTTCGGAGACGGTAGCGGTCACACGAGGGCCGCTGTTGGCTGCAGGTGCTGGCCACGAGCTGCCCAGGAGCTTTCTGGATGGTGGTGTCCTTTAGGCCTTGGGGGGAGGTCCTTGAATCCTCTCCATGAACAGGCTTTTCTGATGGGTCGCCTGTCCTCTCCCACCACCCAGTCTGCGTGGGGGGTGACAGGACAGGACATGGCAGTGTGAGTCCACGTGGGACTCTGTGCTGGACACCCTTGCTCACGGTCACTCTCCACCACCCCCGGAGTGCTCCTTCTTTGTCACAGAGATAGTATTTCCTTCTGCTAGATAAGGAGTGTCGCTCGCAGTTTCAGGAAAAGCAGGCAAGACCCCCTGTGGAGGAGGGCTGTGGGGCCTGACCGTGAGCCCTTTGGTGCCAGAGGGGCCCTGCAGCCCACCCCCAGGCAGGACTGCGGCAGGTGCGTGCCCAGGCCTTGGCGCGCATGCCAGGGGCACAGGGCTGCTGCTCTAAGGTGATGGCCACCCGTCCCTCCGTGGCCCGTTAGCATCCACCCCAGAATGTTCTTCTCTCCGGAGCCCCTGCTGACTCCAACACGAGATTACTTAGACTGGTCTTCAGGCATCACTGGTGAAGTAGTGGACACAGCCTTCCAAGGGTGAATCGAGATCTGGCCTCCGCCACCACGGTGCCGAAGGCCCCTGCTTTCCTCTGACGTCACAGGCATCAGACTGCTGTCCAGAGCTCCAGGCAGAGATTCCAGAAATGACCACAAGATAAACAGTGTCTTAGCCTTGACGCTTGCAGTAGAGCATCTCAGGAGGTTAGGGTAACGTCTGCAGGCGTCTCGTCATTCAAGAGTATAGTGCTCCATGACATGTAACATGTATTACAATGTAACAATTACAGATACCTTCTCTACATAATAGTCTAAATATGATAGGATCTTAGTCCTCAAAAAAAATTGAAGGTATTTAGGTAAATAGCACATAAAAGTATACCTATACATAAAATATTATGAAAAAATAATCTGCTTCTCAATTTATGTAGTCAAAATAGTTTGGGAAAGAAAGAAAGAAACTGGAAAGGTCACTACTGAGGAGCTGTGGTGTCAGTCTCTCTCATGGACCCTCTTTTCTTCAGCCAGCTCAGAGGTGCTTGCTGATCATCATGTATAAAAGGAACTGAACACCGCAGTAGGCTTTAAACGTTTTTTTAAATTTTATATTGGAAGATAGTTTAGCAATGTGATAGTTACAGGTGGACAGCAATGTGACTGAGTTACACGTGTATATGCTCCTATTCTTTTTTTCAAATTCTTTTCCCATTTAGGTTATTATAGAATATTGAGCAGAGTTACCTGTGCTATAGAGTAGGTCCTTGTGGGTTATCTATTTTATTTATAGTAGTGTGCATATGTTAACCCTACACTCCTAATTTATCCCTGCCCCCCAGCCTTTCCCCTTTGGTAGCCATATTTTTTTTTCTAAGTCTGTGATCGGTTTCTGGTTTGTAAATAAATTCATTTGTATCATTTTTTTAGATTGTACATGTAGGTGATATCGTATGGTATTAGTTTCTGTCTGTCTGTCTTTACTTGGTATGATAATCTCCAGGTCTATCCATGTTGCTACAAATGGTATTATTTCATTGCTTTTATGGCTGAGTACTGTTCCATTGTATATATGTACCACATCTTTATCCATTCATCTATTGTTGAACTTAGGTTGCTTCCATGTCTTGGGTATCATAACTAGTGCTGCAGTGAACATTGAGATGCATATATATATATATTTTAATTTGTTGGAATATAATTGCCTTACATTGTTGTGTTTCTGCTGTACAACGGTTGTGAATCAGCTACATGTATACATATATCCCCTCCCTCTTCTACCTCCATCCCACGCCACCTTGTCTGGGTCTATGTCCAGGAGCGGGATTGCTGGAACATATGGTAACTCTCCTTTTAGTTTTTTGAGGAACCTCCATGCTGTTCTCCATAGTGGCTGCACCAATTTACATTCTCACCAGCAGTGTAAGAGGGTTCCCTTTTCTCCACACCCTCTCCAGCATTTATTGTTCATGGAGTTTTTGATGATGGCCACTCTGACGGGTGTGAGGTGATCCTGCACTGTGGCTTTGTTTTGGATTCCTCTAATAGGGATGTTGAGCATCTTTCTATGTGCCTCTTGGCTATCTGTATGTCTTCTTTGGAGAAATGTTTATTTAGGCATTCTGCCCATTTTTTGTAGTAGCCTTTTAAACCCATAAGAGGTCCTGAAAAAGGGTAAAAGTTAGAATTAAAATATTTCCTTGAATACTCAGTCAAGTTATTCAAAAAGGTTTGGCTGACTCTGTTTACAATGCAAATGAGATTCTCCAGGTCACTTTTTATAGGGAATATATTATTCGATTTTTATTCAGTGTGCAGGTTTATTAAAATTTTACAGAAGAAGAGATGTTTCTAAGGCTGTTAGGCAGACAGCCCAAGACAGTAGATCCCACAGTAATAAGCCGGAGTGGGAGAGGGGCTCTTGAACAGGTGGGGGAGGGTGTACCAAACTGTACCGTCACAGAAGCCCTGCAGGTCTGCAGGATGTAACCACCTGTCTTTGCATGCCCAGGGTAAAGAATCACACATTTTTCTTGTTTGTTCACACTGCACTTAGAGCAATGCAGCTCTATTTCTGCCTTTCCCTTCTCCCTTTCAGTGCACTCTGTGGAGCTGCCACAGCTTCTGAAGGTGATGTGATGTGAACTCTCTCCTGTTCTCTGGTTTGCCTGCTTCCTATAAAGAGCTGATACACCCCAGAGAGTTCCCACTGCGCTTCTCACCGGGCCATCCCATAAACTACTCTTCTTTCTCTCACCCACCAGAGCCTCCGACATTCCAGACAGAGGAGAACTCTGAGCAGTTTGCAGGACTGCTGGAGGAAAGCTCCTCATTCAATAATAGCAGTTCAGTTCTGAGACCCATCCATATTCATTAAAAACAGCTACTTTATAGATTGAGAGGAAAATTGGAACTCTGGCAGGTGGCAGAGAGAACATGGGTCCTTTCACTGTAGAGATGGACTGAAATTCTCCAGTAGGTCATGAGTAAAGGCTTCTTGGTCCTTATGGGTATAAATAGGAGAGGATGCTCTCAGGAAAAGAAACTATAAATTACGTTTGCCTATAAGGGGAAGGATGTGCCAGTTCATCCTCATACACCCAAAGAGGGGAATTTCTTAGTATGAATATTTTCACATCAGGCATCTGCTTTAAAGGCCTCCTCTTGAAGCTCCTACTGTGTGCTGGTGTCTCTCTTCTTGCCCAACTTGGTTGGAAGCGCCATTGCACTGTTGTAGCAGGAAGTGACCTCTGGTCCTCAGCTACCCTCCTACCCTAGTCCCGTTGCGTGGCCCTATCTGGAATATTGTATTTAGTCTGAGTGCTCGTGGCCTTGCCCAGCGCAGCCCCTGGAGGAGCCACATCTGCATTTGTCCAGGAGGGGCTGCTGTGTCCTCTCAGCTAGATCTTCACCATCCGGCCCAAAGGACGGGGTGAGGCAGGGGGCCTGGACCCCTGCGGCCTGCAGGCGTGACTCTGTCTTGGTTCCAGGGCATCCTTTACTCAGCAGAGCCAAGAATCTTCCTGTCAACTGTTGCTTGGTTGTTAAGGAGAAACAGCAGAATTCAACCTTAATGTGCCACATTCTATAGACGCTCGTTTCTGGGCACTTGGCATTTTCACCTACCCTTCGAAATGAGACAAGAGAATCCCCCGGCTGGTGTGAATTTTTTTCAGCATCTGTTTGCACCTCGAGATCCAGTCTCATGACCGTCGGTGTCAGTGTAGGGGACAATCTACTAACATTTGGTTTTTTTAGTCAAGTCCCTTTAATGCTTGCTGGGACCATGTTTTTAGAAGGCATACAGTGAGAAGCTTCGCAGACAGTCAGGGCAGATGTTTCAAGCCGGGGGCAGGGAGTAGACAGTGGGGACGAGCATTCAGCCCTGCCCCCACACGGGCCAGTGCCCTTCGCTTTTGTCTGAAGTTGCAGCAGTTGGCAACCATTTTAAGTGCAGCGCGTCCAGCCTCATACCAAATGCTCAACGTACACTACCTTGTTCCAGCCTTGTAACAACCTTGCAAGGTGGGGACAGATAGAGTATGAGTCAAAGACCACAGGAAGTTAATAAGTGACAGAATGATAACGCAGGTCTCCTTTATTGTTCTCGGAAGTATGGATTCCTTTTCAGTTTAAAAATGCTGCATAGCTTGGGGTTCTAAAAGTACCATGCTTTTTCTTTAATTTTCCTTCTTGTACACTTTTAACACGTTTAATGTGTATGAAGAATATTTGCTTATGGTAAAAAAAATCATACAGGAAGCTACAAAATGAAAAGTGAAAATTTTCTAGTTTGCTCAGCATCAGTCTCTCCTCTCAACATAACTAAAAAGCTGTGTATTTCTTGTCTGCCCCCCAGAAGCCTACTGTCCCTTCTCCTATCTGGTGGTTTCCTGGACAGACCATGCCCTTTTGACAGGTATTTTTACCTGCCTTGTGTGGGATGCCAAAGTTGAATTGCCATTTCCTTTCTCACGGACACTTAGGGCAACATGAGTGTGTTCCTAATAAGTTAAAAAGATGTTATAATGAACATCCACCTACACGTGTGTGTCATGTGTCCTGTACCCTCGTATGAGCCTGACTTTCCAGAAATGAAGCCCCCAGGTCAGATGAGTGGGAGTCTAAATGCTGCCAAATTGTCTTCTTAAAAGGTTGCACCAGTCCCTAAGTAGTCCCATATTAGTGACAGTCGTGTCAATGTATAGGAGTGCTTGCTTGTATTTTCCATTGTATTCGCTTCTCTTCACAAGCTCAAACAGCTCCCAGTTGGAACACTCCTGACCCTGGCTTCTGCTGCCGCCTCCTGCATGCCTTCCATGTACCATGTGTGTGCTTCCTGAATACTCCATTCTTTCCTCCTTCACAGGCAGTGTGTACGTTCTGATGATATTATTTGCTAAGTTTATAAAATACTTACAAACGGCTTTCCGAAGATGAAATGATACAGTCATAGTTTTGAACAAGCAGATTCTCTACCCCAGGGAGTGGAGGGAGGCCTTCTCAGGATTGTGATTTTAGTTCAATAAGTGAAGTTCAGAGATTGATGCAAGAAGGCATCGGGTTCAAGAGTGAAGTCAATTTTTCCTGAAGTTAGGAATAAGTCTGTAAATTCTGGTTATATGAACCACTGAAGAATTATTGCGTAGGGGTCAATAAATCATGTGCAAAGCTGTGTTAGAACCATTCTGTCTCCTCAGTTTATTAGTTACAATTACATTATTAGGCTCCAGAGTGTTGGACAAGCTCATTCTTTTAGCTTTAACATCGCAGCAAATGACCTGGCAACAGATTTAAGATTTTTCTTTGAAATGTCTAAGATTAACTCTTTAGTCATTGGCTGAAAATCTCTTTATAATCCTACCAGAATGCTAGAGCTATTAAATACTTTGAGTTCTTAGTCACTTAGAAGTCATAATGATACATTTCAGGGGAAGAGGCTGGGGAGAGGAGGAATCTCTCCTCCTCTCCTCTGTGGCAGGGGTCCAGTTCAAGAGATGGGAGGTCATGGTGATGAATGTCTGTGTATTACGTGTACTGATCACAGGTACACATTTTGCATCCTATTCAGGAGAGTTACTTTTGAACAAAAAGTGAAAACTTAAAGATAGCAATTCTGCACAATGACCTAAGGGGCTGATTTTCCTTTAGTTTTGTTGTTTTCCCTCAGCACCGAGAATGGACAGCATATGCCAGGGCATAGGGGGGTGGGACCCTCTGCACAGAAGCTGAAAGGCTGAGAAGTTGCTGTGTTGGTGGGGGGACAGTGGGGACTGAGCTTGTGAAACACACACACACACACACAGACACAAGTTGGGATTTTGTTACAAAAAGAGTGGTATGACTTCTCCACGAAGTGTGGGAAAAATAAAGATGATATAAACAATGAGGGGAAAGGGTAGGATATTCAGAAAGCTCTCAAAGAATCATTGCAAAATAAATTCCATGACAATTGTTCTTCAGTTAAATGGAAAACATTTGTAAATCTCTTCAGAACTCTCAAATGCACTTTTGAAGAAGTAAATGACACCTCACTGGATTTGAATTTGAGCATGTGATGTCCTAAGACATCTTTAAAGTTATAGGTTCTTCACTGATGAAACAAGGCTAAAACATGGACCTCAGCAAAAGAAAATTGGAAACTCTAGCTTGTGTTAGTTGCTTAGGGTCCAACTCTTTGTGACCTCATGGACTGTAGCCCGCCAGGCTCCCCCGTCCCTGGGATTCTCNAAGTTATAGGTTCTTCACTGATGAAACAAGGCTAAAACATGGACCTCAGCAAAAGAAAATTGGAAACTCTAGCTTGTGTTAGTTGCTTAGGGTCCAACTCTTTGTGACCTCATGGACTGTAGCCCGCCAGGCTCCCCCGTCCCTGGGATTCTCCAGGCAAGAACACTGGAGTGGGTTGTCATTTCCTTCTTCAGTGTATGAAAGTGAAAAGTGAAAGTGAAGTCACTCATTCGTGTCCAACTCTTTGCGACCCCTTGGACTGTAGCCTACCAGGCTCCTCTGTCTATGGGATTTTCCAGGCAAGAGTGCTGGAGTGGGGTGCCATTGCCTTCTCCGGGGAGGCCTCTAGTACACATCAAATAGATAAGGAATATGACTAAATTTTGAAAGCCTTTATTTTAAAGGAAATACTCTAATGTCACCTATTGACCCACATTTTTGTACAAAGTATGAAATTGTTTTTTAAAAAGATATTGTGTGGTACAAACTGTTTAGAAACTAGGAAACATAGCATTTTGCGTGTGTGAGTTTTTGTGGGCGGGGATCCCGAATGTGCTCATGTATCCCCAGCGAACCATCCTAATTAAAAAGCACATGGAAGGCTCATTATTGTGATTAAATTAGGCTAATCTCCTCAGTATATCATAATCAAGAGGATTGTGCCATTCTTCAGTGTTCAGCACAGCAGGCTTAGACCTTCTCGCCCACTCATTCATCAGCTGTCGATCCATTGTTTGCTGAGAGAAAGGCTGTAGACCCAGTCTTCCTAATCTCCCAACCACTTACCCATCTAGTTCTCGGATCTCTTCTATAAGATCCCTGCCACCTATTCCTCCAGCGTCAATAGATCTCATGGCAAGGAACTCGGGAGTTCACACCTGTCAGTTTCATCTCTGGGCACAGGGAATCTTTTTAACCATACGAAGCTTCTGGGAACTTTTTCAGATCCTGAAACATTGACCTGACCTCATATGTGGGCAAGTGTTTTTAAGACCAGCTTCATATAAAGTGGAAAAGCTGGACCGATGAAACATTAAGGAAAAGTGTGATTATTTTTAGCAAAGGAATTGAGAGGAGACGTGAGTGTGACACAGCGTTCATGTGTAGCTCAGGTGCTGGAGCAGACTCCTGGGAGTCCCTTGGACTGCAAGGAGATCCAACCAGTCCATGCTAAAGATCAGTCCTGGGTGTTCACTGGAAGGACTGATGCTAAAGCTGAAACTCCAATACTTTGGCCACCTCATGCGAAGAGCTGGCTCATTTGAAAAGACCCTGATGCTGGAAAGATTGAGGGCAGGAGGAGAAGGGGATGACAGAGGATGAGACGGTTGGATGGCATCACCGACTCAGTGGATGTGAGTTTGGGTGGACTCCGGGAGTTGGTGATGGACAGGGAGGCCTGGCGTGCTGTGGTTCATGGGGTCGCAAAGAGTCAGACAGGACTGAGCGACTGAACTGATGGACTGACTGACAGACCCTGCACCTGTCTGCAGTGCATGGTGAGCTCCTGTCTCAGTGTGGATGAATCACTAGGACGCTAGGTAGCGAGGAAGGGCTTTCTCATGAGGCACAGACTTGAAAGGACAGAGGGGGCCTCTGGTCCCTCTTCCTGTCTCATGCAATTCTCTGGAGCCAGAGGTCACATGCTCCTGATGGCCCAGTCACGTCCTGGCTCTGAGAACCACAATCCGGCACGAGACAAGTTTCTAGGACACTGTTAAAGAACACAGTGTGTCCTGTGCAGCACACACACAGAGGCCTTATCAGCAGTGACAGTTTTTAACTACAAAGGATGCATATTTATTTGCTGTGTAAGCAAAGGAACTGTTACCATGTTCTGTAACTAGTAAATATCATATGCTGAAGCCTTGTTCCCTCCCTCAACCAATACCTCATACTGGTTTTAGTTTTTGTCTTGATTTGTCTTTTGCCAAGCACTTGGAAAAAGTGCTTTTGAAGCTGGTTTTCACAAACTGTGTGTTGTGTGATCACAGTAGCTTTGGGGCAGGCGGAATATAAACTCTAAATGGTGGAATATGGCAGGTGGCTGAGGGGCTCTAAGGAGAAGGCGATGGCACCTCACTCCAGTACTCTTGCCTGGAAAATCCCCTGGATGGAGGAGCTTGGTAGGCTGCAGTCCATGTGGTCTCGAAGAGTCAGACACGACTGAGTGACTTCACTTTCACTTCTCACTTTCACGCATTGGAGAAGGAAATGGCAACCCACTTCAGTGTTCTTGCCTGGAGAATTCCAGGGACGGGGGAGCCTGGTGGGCTGCCGTCTATGGGGTTGCACAGAGTCGGACACGACTGAAGTGGCTTAGCAGCAGAGGGCCTCTAATTGTCTGGAAGCTTTTTCATTCTAAAAGTCTATCTGTTTTTCAAAGAGAAGGATTCTAGTCTGTATCCAACCCTAACATTAATTTTAACATTTTTGAAACATGTAGCCTGTTGGAATGAAATGCTGGCTGCCAATAATTTGCTCTGAAAGCCACTGCAGTGGAAACTGCCACTTTGTTTGTTGTTCAGATAGCCACATAAAATGAGGTGTGGCGGCCCGCCCTGAAGCAGCTCCACCAGCTTGGAGCTGGGCTGGGGCTCCCCTGGAGAACAGAACACAGTCTCTGCAGACTCTGAGGCAGCATTCGCTCCAGCTTGTTGGAGGAGGGCAGTTGCTCCTGAGGGGTCACCAGTGTGGCTGGAGCAGACAGGTAACTGACACAGTGTTTCCGGGGGTGGAAGGCTGTTCCCCGAGATCCATTCCAGGTGTGTGTCTGATGCTTAATCCAGAGTGGTATGTGACTGTATATGTGTGTATGTGTAGTTATGTATGTATGGTTGTGAATGAGTGTGTGTGGTTATGTATATGTGGTTTTGTGTGAATGTGTGGTTGTGTATGTGTGTGTAGTTGTGGTTGTGTGTGTGCTTATGAGTGGTTGTGTATGAGTGTATGTGGTTGTGTGTGTGTATGTGCAGTTATGTGTATATGTTGTGTATGAGTGTGTGTGGTCATATGGTCATGTGTGTGGTTCTGTATGAATGTGTGTGGTTGTGTATGTGTGTGTGTGGTGGTTGTGGTTGTGTGTGTGCTTGTGAGTGGTTGTGTATGAGTATGTGTGGTAGTGTGTGTGTGGTTGTGTGTAGTGCATGTGTGTAGTTGTGAGTGTGTACAAGTCTGTGTGCTTGTGTATGGGTTTGTGGCTGTGGTACTTGTGATTGTGTGTAGTTTTTGTGTGTGCATGGTTGTGATTGTGGTGGTTGTGGCTGTGTGGTTGACAGTGGTTGGGGGTGTGTGTGTGTGTAAGTGTATGACCTGTGCAGAAGGCCTCCTGGTCTGGGTTACAAGATGGGAGGTGGGCACAGGCCCCCTGCTGACCTGCGAGCACTGAACTCCTACACTGCTGACCTCTCATGACCTGTTTCCCTGTAAGCTGGCTTCTGCACACACTGCTGGAAGGCACGCAGGGCGAGCGCCAGGGTCGGCACTGGGATGTGGGGCAGGTGGCCTTGCCAAGGGTACCCTAGGAAAAGCTTGCCTTGCAGGCCCACGTGTGCATAGGGTCCCTGCCAGGCCGGCGTGCCCAAGAACTTAACTCACGTGCACTCCATGTGTCCGAGGCCCCTCAGGGTGCACGTCGGCAAGTACTTGTGATTGTGTGTGTAGGTTTTGTGTGTGCATGGTTGTGATTGTGGTGGTTGTGGCTGTGTGGTTGACAGTGGTTGGGGGTGTGTGTGTGTGTATGTGTATGACCTGTGCAGAAGGCCTCCTGGTCTGGGTTACAAGATGGGAGGCGGGCACAGGCCCCCTGCTGACCTGCGAGCACTGAACTCCTACACTGCTGACCTCCCATGACCTGTTTCCCTGTAAGCTGGCTTCTGCACACACTGCTGGAAGGCACGCAGGGTCAGTGCCAGGGTCGGCACTGGGATGTGGGGCAGGTGGCCTTGCCAAGGGTACCCCAGGAAAAGCTTGCCTTGCAGGCCCACGTGTGCATAGGGTCCCTGCCAGGCCGGCGTGCACAAGAACTTAACTCACGTGCACTCCATGTGTCCGAGGCCCCTCAGGGTGCATGTCGGCCTCTTGGAGGTTCCGGAGGCTGGGATAAGGTCCAAGGTGCGGGAGGCTGCCTCCCCTATCTGGCTGAGGCTCCTTGGGGACGAGGGAGAGAAGGAAGGTCTTTCTTCCCTGAAGGTGCAGCGTTTCCAAAGAGGAGCGCCCCCTGCTCCCCAGCACCATCAAGGCCATAAGAAAGGTCCAAGGTGCGGGAGGCTGCCTCCCCTATCTGGCTGAGGCTCCTTGGGGACGAGGGAGAGAAGGAAGGTCTTTCTTCCCTGAAGGTGCAGCGTTTCCAAAGAGGAGCGCCCCCTGCTCCCCAGCACCATCAAGGCCAGAAGCTGAGGCACATGTCAGACACGGGGGTGAGTGGGGGTGACAGCTCCTGGACCTTGACCTTGGGAGGCAGGTGCCCCTGCCGGGGGAGGGTCTTCATGGCCTTGTTCGTCAGACACCGACTCCGGGCCCTGTGGGAGCGGGGTGACCTGTTCTGGGTGGAGTTGAGGACGCGGGAGGGCCGGCTGCCCTGTGCCTGCCTTGGTCTTAGTCCCCGGGGTCTCCTAATTCTGGGGCGATCCTTGTGTGGAATGGACCTGCTCCAGAAGCACCATGTGCTTCTCATGAACCGCCTCCGGCTGTATTCCCTCCAGATGCAGTCCCAGGTACCGACTGCCCACAGCCCTGCAGCGCGAGCCAGCTGAGGCTGCTCTCTGGGTCTGGTGAGGCGTCTCCTGCCCGGGCTCCCAGGCNGCGATCCTTGTGTGGAATGGACCTGCTCCAGAAGCACCATGTGCTTCTCATGAACCGCCTCCGGCTGTATTCCCTCCAGATGCAGTCCCAGGTACCGACTGCCCACAGCCCTGCAGCGCGAGCCAGCTGAGGCTGCTCTCTGGGTCTGGTGAGGCGTCTCCTGCCCGGGCTCCCAGGCTCGGGACGTCAGCACGAGTTCCCGGGCCGGTCGCTCTGAAGCGACCTGTCGGGTCATGCTGAGCTTTGTGCGTGCATAGACAACTGCTGAGGGTGAACCTGCTTTCTCAGCTGGGAATTCGTGAATGAGCAGCAGGAGGGCTGGGGGCCGCTCTCCCTTCTTGTTCCTCATGTCACTGTTGGAGAGTTAGCGGGGAATCGGGTGACAGTTCAGCCCAGTCTGTGTCCACGTCACGCTGGTCCTTCAGCCCGATTCTCAGAGCGTGTGTCCTGTGGTCCAGTTGGACGGCCATCTTTCTGTCTGGAAAGTGCACGTTGGCCCAGAGTTCTAAAAAGTTCTGTAGTGAAGACAGATGTTGAACTCTGTTTCCCCCGGTGATCTGAAAACCTACTTGGCCCCAGAATCCTTTTCAACGGTATCTGCCCACTGGCGGCAGAAGTAGTTTCTAGGGACACCTAGGAGGAGATCCAGACAAGGAAACTCAGCCCCGAAGAGAGGAGGACTGGGCTGGTCTATGGACCAGGTGGAACCAGAACCGGACTGCAGCCTGCCAACCCTAAGCCTCTAACTAATTCCACAGTGTGGAACTGATTAGAAGCAGCCTGAGAGTTTAACAGCTCCTGGCAACTCACAGACTTGGTGTGGATCCCACTTGCCTGTTTTCATGGTTGTGTCTCAGGACTGTGATTAAACATCTGTCTGCACACAGCATCCAGACGTGAGGCGACCTCTCACGGTCAGAACAAGACAAGGTCAGATCATTCTCTAGGTTCTATTTTATCTGAGCTCTTTGGTCCTTCTCTATTTTAATCTTCCCATCTTGGGAGACAAAGTGATGATTAAAGGTAAGAATTGTTTGATTAGAGTCTGGTTTCGGTTCAGAATCTATTTTATCATTTCCTGCGCTTTGAATTTCAAGACATCAATCTATTTATTGGTCTCTTTTGGACCATAAGGTTAAAGTACATCTGTTGTCCACACAGATTTAGCTGTTGGCCTTCGAGCTAGGCGGTCATGAAATTATAGCCATAGTAAATTTAGCCAAGGACTAACTTCACTTTGGTCTGCCTATAAATCCACTCGACAGAATAAACATGGCGTGTCTTGCGGTTCATGTGAACACATGTAAAGAATTAAGAAATCTTTGGTGACAAGACAAAAAATGCTCTGTAAAAGTTAATTGCTGCTTAACTGAAGATGTATAAAATGGGATGTCTGCGGCCAGCCTGCCTGTGAGCTCAGCATGAGCGAGGTTCGTCTTGGGCAGAGGTTGCCGGTTCCGTGCTGGTGATTCTCCACCTTAGGGCAGAGCACTGCCCTTCCTTGGGGAGCAAGGGCTCCTGGAAAACAGAGTCATTGCTGAACCGCTCCTGCCTCTGGGCTCTTCCCCACCCTTGATTTCCACTCTGTTAGCATTAAAGAAACTGGTTCCTTGGTTTACTCCCAACACGTGCTTCCCCAAGGCCATGTGGCTGCTTGCGCTTTGAAGGACTGCTGTGGGCCCGATTGGCCAGCATGTGGTCACCATAGACGGTCTTACCAAGAGGCTCAGGGTAAAGAATGTGCCTGCAATGCAGGAAACGCAGGCTTGATCGCTGGGTCGGGAAGATCCCCAGGAGGAGGAAATGGCAACTCACTCCAGTATTCTTGCCTGGACAGTTCCATGGACAGAGGACTGGTGGGCTACAGTCCATAGGGTCCCAAAGAGTCTGGCACAGCTGAGCAGTTGAGCACACACACATGATCACCACACACTTTTCTGAGAAGTACAGATCAGTGGAGTTGAGAAGCAAAGCAGAAATCTTTGAGCATAACTTGTCTTCCCCTTGAGCCTAAGGAAACTGCCTTATAGGAGAAAATGATAACTCAACCATTTTTAAAGGTTTATATTTCATAAACTCTCATTGTTTCAATTCACTGACTTCAGAGAGTTACTGTTTTCCTTGTCCGAGTTTGGGGTTATTAGTCAAGATCCACTGATGAGACTTTGTAAGTTTAACAAGTCAGATTTGTTCTTTTTAAAAATTGCATGTTTAAAATTCAGGATGCAGAAAATTTCCGTGACACATCATTGTGGTACAAAAAATAAGAAAACCCAAAAAACTATCAGTCCCTAAAATATATATACTCTTTTAAGTGATAGTATTAGAATAGATACTAGTCAGTGTGGAAGTTGAGTGGTGCCATATGTGGGTTTTTTTAACATAAACTATCCATCTCCCATGCTGAGAAGTATAAACTCTGCTTGGCCAGTGGATTTGTTAGTTCCTCTCATTTAGCAGTTGGATTTATTGTCGTAAAGATCAGCACTGTTCCTCAGTCTCGGAGGACTGGTGTTCTGAGCTTTCCCAGACGTACAGCCAGCTGCAGTGTGCCGCTCTGAGGCTGGCTGCCAGATGCCCAGGGCAGAAGGGCAGGAAACGGGGGAGGTGAGCCTTACGCTGTCCAAGGCGGAAACCACCGGTGGTCCCCAAAGGCAGCCGCTCGCTCAGAAGCAGCTGCAGTGCCCCTGATGTGACTTATCCTCCTCCCCACTCCCTTCCCAAGCAGAGGCTTCCCAGGGCTGCAGTCACATGCAGGCCCTCTCTGCCAGCATCATACTCAGGCCAAGTCAGGCTTACAGCTCACCTCCCCTTGAAACGTAGAAAGTGAACAATTAAATAGTAAGCTTTTCTGGGTAAAACACCTTCTCAAATTTCAGTCCTCCCACATCCTGCAGTGCCAGAAGAGGAACCTTGAATTTCTGGCACTGTCCCATGTTTAGGCTGGAAAAAAGACATTTTGCAACAAAAAGAAATATACGGGTATTTGTATATTAAGACATTGTTGATTTCAAAATCCCAGCACAGAATAATATGAAGAAACATGCCATTTTACAGAGCTCTAATTACTGCAATCCTTTTTTTCTATGTATTATATCAAATTGTTGAGTAAAAAGGAAACTTCAAGACTCACAAAGTCCATCAATATAATCCCGTCTCTAATAGATTAATTTCAGGCCAAGTATTCTATCCAGAGCAAGATGAATCTATTCAGTCCTCCAGGTGGAAAAATCCCACGAGCGACCTTACTACTTAGCTTGTCCCTTGCTTTCTTTGCTTCAGTCGTGTCCGACTCTGCAACCCCATGGACTGTAGCCCACCAGGCTCCTCTGTCCATGGGATTCTCCAGGCAATACCGGAGTGGGTTGCCATGCCCTCCTTCAGGGGATCGTCCCAACCCAGGGATTGAGCCTGCATCTCTTAACATCTCCAGCGTTGGCAGGCAAGTTCTTTACCACTAGCGCCACCTGGGGTGGGGGTGGGGGTGGGGCGGTGGCGGAGCCCCAGAACAAGCTGAATCTATATGTGAGAAGCTATAGTGAATCTTTGGGCTTTTCTGGTGGCGCAGTGGTAACGAATCTGCCTGCAGTGCAGGAGACCCGGGTTTCAGTCCCTGGCAGGGGAAGATCCCCTGGAGAAGGGAATGGCAACCCACTCTAGTATTCTTGCCTGGAGGGATAAGAGCCTGCTGGGCTACAGTCCCTGGGGTCACAAAGAATTGAACATGACTGAGTGACTAAGCATACAATACGAAGCAATTTTTAAAGATTTTTGAAGTGGTTCCTATTTCCATGTGTTGGAAAAGCCTAATTTCATTAGGTGAGCCAGTGCCTATAGTTGTGGTTGCTTCTCTGTTTTCTGTACTAGTTTCCTCATGAGATGAGAAACCCAGTTAATCCACTGTCAGTTCAGTTGCTCAGTTGTGTCCAACTCTTTGTGACTTTGTGGACTGCTGCACGCCAGGCTTCCCTGTCCATCACCAACTCCCAGAGTCTACTCAAACTCATGTCCATTGAGTCGGCAATATAATCTAACCATCTCATCCTCTGTCGTCCCCTTCTCCTGCGTTCAATCTTTCTCAGCATCAGGGTCTTTTCAAATGGGTCAGTTCTTCACATCAAGCGGCCAAAGCATTGGAGTTTCAGCATCAATATCAGTCCTTCCAATGAATATTCAGGACTGATTTCCTTTAGGATGGACTGGTTCAATCTCCTTGCAGTCCAAGGGACTCTCAAGAGTCTTCTCCACCACAGTTCAAAAGCATCAATTCTTCAGCACTCAGCTTTCTTCACAGTCCAACTCTCACATCCATACATGACTACTGGAAAAACCATAGCCTTGACTAGACAGACCTTTGTTGGCAAAGTAATGTCTCTCCTTTTTAATATGCTGTCTAGATTGGTTCTAACTTTTCTTCCAAGGAGAAAGCATCTTTTAATTTCATGGGTGCAGTCACCATCTGCAGTGATCTTGGAGCCCAGAAAAATAAAGTCAGCCACTGTTTTCACTGTTTCCCCATCTATTTGCCATGAAGTGATATGACCAGATGCCATGATCTTAGTTTTCTGAATGTTCAGCATTAGGCCAACTTTTTCACTCTCCTCTTTCACTTTCATCAAGAGGCTCTTTAGTTCTTCTTCTCTTTCTGCCATAAGGGTGGTGTTATCTGCATATCTGAGGTTATTGATATGTCTTTTGGCAATCTTGATTCCAGCTTGTGCTTCCTCCAGCCCAGTGTTTCTCATGATGTACTCTCCATATAAGTTAAATAAGCAGGGTGACAATATACAGCCTTGATGTACTCCTTTCCCGATTTGGAACCAGTCTGTTGTTCCATGTCCAGTTCTAATTGTTACTTCTTGACCTGCATACAGATTTCTCAGGAAGCAGGTAAGGTGGTCTGGTATTCCTGTCTCTTTCAGAATTTTCCACACTTTGTTGTGATCCACATAGTCAAAGGCATTGGCATAGTCAATAAAAGCAGAAATAGATGTTTTTCTGGAACTTTCTTGCTCTTTTGATGATCCAATTGATGTTGCCAATTTGATCTCTTGTCCCTCTGTCTTTTCTAAATCCAGCTTGAACATCTGGAAGTTCATGGTACATATACTGTTGAAGCCTGGCTTGGAGAATTTTGAGCATTACTTTACTAGCCTGTGAGATGAGTGCAATTGGGTGGTAGTTTGAGCATTCTTTGGCATTGCCTTTCTTTTGGATTGGAATGAAAACTGACCTTGTCCAGTCCTGTGGCCACTGCTGAGTTTTCCAAATTTGCTGGCATATCTAGTGCAGCACTTTCACTGCATCATCTTTTAGGATTTGAAATAGCTCAACTGGAATTCCATCACCTCCACTAGCTTTGTTCATAGTGATACTTCCTAAGGCCCACTTGACTTTGCATTCCAGGATGTCTGGCTCTAGGTGAGTGATCACAGCATTGTGATTATCTGGGTCATGAAGATCTTTTTTGTACAGTTCTTCTGTGTATTCTTGCCACCTCTTCTTAATATCTTCTGCTTCTGTTAGGTCTATACCATTTCTACCCTTTATTGAGCTCATTTTTGCATGAAATGTTCCCTTTGTATCTCCAATTTTCTTGAAGAGATCTCTAGTCTTTCCCATTCTATTATTTTCTTCTATTTCTTTGCACTGATCACTGAGGAAGGTTTTCTTATCTCTTCTTGCTATTCTTTGGAACTCTGCATTCAAATAGGTATATCTTTCCTTTTCTCCTTTGCCTTTAGCTTCTCTTCTTTTCACAGCTATTTATAAGGCCTCCTCAGTTCAGTTCAGTTCAGTCACTCAGTTGTGTCCAACTCTTTGCGACCCCACGAATCGCAGCATGCCAGGCCTCCCTGTCCATCACCAACTCCCGAAGTTCACTCAAACTCATATCCATCAAGTCGGTGATGCCATCCAGCCATCTCATCCTCTGTCATCCCCTTCTTCTACTGCCCCCAATCCCTCCCAGCATCAGAGTCTTTTCCAGTGAGTCAGCTTTTCGCATGAGGTGGCCAAAGTACTGGAGTTTCAGCTTTAGCATCATTCCTTCCAAAGAAATCCCAGGGCTGATCTCCTTCAGAATGGACTGGTTGGATATCCTTGCAGTCCAAGGGACTCTCAGGAGTCTTCTCCAACACCACACTTCAAAAGCATCAATTCTTCGGTGCTCAGCTTTCTTCACAGTCCAATTCTCACATCCATACACGACTACTGGAAAAACCATAGCCTTAATTCCTCAGACAACCATTTTTCCTTTTTGCATTTCTTTTTCTTGGGGGTGATCTGGATCACTGTTTCCAGTACAATGTCACAAACCTCTGCCCATAGTTCTTCAGGCACTCATCTATCAGATCTAATTCCTTGACTCTATTTGTCTGTACTGTGGTCAGCTTCTATGTTGGAATTTAAGTTCAGGGAGCCCTTTGCTGGTTGAATTAATAATGGGTTGATGAGGGAATGAATGAGTGAGATTGCATCTGCTAGCCTGTTTACATTTTATTCCTAGTTAATACAGGCTTATTTTCATACCCTGTTTATGGCCTTAGAGTTTGACAGCCAGTCTCAACTGGCTTACTCTGACTTGAGCAAGCCTAAATACTTTTGATTGGGGATTTACCATGCTCACTGAGGTTCAAGGTTCACTCCTCAGCAGCTGTGGTCTAGCAGTTACATAGCTGCTTAGTGACTGCATCAAGATTAAAGAAAGAACCAGGAAACCTCATTACAGCTTGTTTCTATCCATAGGTTTAAAAGCTTGATGAAAGAGGAAACTAAAAGTATTGAATACAATGAAAGATACAGTTGAAGACAGTTGAAACACACAGTTGTCTGTGTTTAATTGTCAGTGTTCTATGGATAAGTGGGAGGGGCCTGTATCTTCAGTACAGTAACAAACCACTTCACAAGGTTGATGGCAGATAAAACCAGGCCATGTTTGCGAAGCATGTAGCATGTAATAGGCAGTTAATAAAGATTCATGCTCTTTCCATTAATTTGTATCAGATAAGCTCTTAAAAGCTATCACGGCACCCAAATCTATCATCTCCTCATCCTAACTGTGAGATCGTACAGGAGGTTTTACCCATTTTATACTAGCAGCTTAGTAGTATGCTGGAAGCTGAGACTTGGAGGTACAGAATGGGTGTGCAGATAGTCGGATTTGATTTCCCAGTACACTGCCCTGTCCACTGAGTAAGTGGCTTCCAGGTGTTAGAAACGGGATGAGAAAACATTCAGATGTCCTTTAGCGGAATTCTCCCCTGGAAAATCCCATGGACGGAGGAGCCTGGTGGGCTGCAGTCCATGGGGTCGCTAAGAGTCGGACACGACTGAGCGACTTCACTTTCACTTTTCACTTTCATGCATTGGAGAAGGAAATGGCAACCCACTCCAGTGTTCTTGCCTGGAGAATCCCAGGGACGGGGGAGCCTGGTGGGCTGCCGTCTATGGGGTCGCACAGAGTCGGACACGACTGAAGCGACTCAGCAGCAGCAGCAACAGGCGCTAAGCACAGGTCACGTGTCCATAGGCTGCCTCTGCACCCAACCCTCTGCCCACCCTCCACTCTTAATGAAGAGAGGTGGTTTCAGGATCTGGAGGAAAACCAGTGTATTTACTAGAAGGAGACCGAGGTGAGGATGGCAGGGGAGTTTCATTGCAGACTTGCACCTCGGTTGCTGTGAGACCTGCCACCACAAGGCGCTCGGTTTCATTGGCTGAGGACATTGTAATCCTTAGTTTCATTGGCTGAAGACATTGTAATCCTTAGTTTCATTGGCTGGGGACACTGTAATCCTTAAGTTTCATTGGCTGAGGACATTGTAATCTTTAGTTTCATTGGCTGAGGACACTGTAACCCTTAGTGACGTCTGCCTTAGGACGGGGTTGAGGGGACAGAGTGTCGCACCTGGGCTGTATCTCCCCACCCCCCGACACACACACCTTTGTTGCACCGATTTTGTGTATTTACGCTGTAGCTTAAGCTGTGCTAGCAACAAGAATTTAATGGAGGGTGACTTTAAGGTCAAAATGGAATCAACAGACTCGACTGTTAACTCTTCCTTTTTAAAGAAGACTAAATGTTCTTAGTCTTTTGCCAGGATGCTGTGACTGTCACAGTACTCTATGGATTAGTGGAAAGCAGTCCATTTTCTAGCTGGGAAAGTAAGCCATAAATATATTAGGCCTCAAATAATGGTATAAAGAAACAACACAGAGGGTAGGAAATGATATAGTATCAATTGCCAAGTGAATAATGCTATACATTTTGCATTGTAGAGGAGAGAGAAGCAATGCAGTTTCCCGGGCACTTGTGTGCAGAGGGTCAGAGATTAAGACACGCAGTTTGGTGTCTGTGCTCAAGAAGCGTGGCCCTTCAGGGGAGAGCTGGGCCCTGTGATCAGGCTGGCATGGCCCACTCGTGGCAGACCAGAACTTCCATCCCTTATGTGCGTGTGAATCACCAAGGTCCAAGCTGTCTCAGTGGGTTTGGGGTGAGATTCTAGATTCTGCATTGTTTTAAATTTAGTTTATTTTTTTAACTTTGTATTGAAGTATGTTAATGTTGTGATAATTTCTGCTGTACAGTCAAGTGATTCAGTTATATGTGTGTGAATATATATATATACACACAGATTTTTAATATTCTTTTTTATTATGGTTCATCCCAAGGTATTGAATATAGTTCTCTATGCTGTATAGTAGGACTTGGTTGTTTATCCATCTCGTGTATAAAAGCTTGCATCTTCTAATCCCACCCTCCAAATCTAACCCTCCACCAGCCCCTGCCCCTTGGCAAGCGCAGCTCTGTTCTCTGTGTCTAGGACTCTGTTTCTGTTATGTAGGCAGGTTCATTTGCATCATATCATAGACTCCACATGCAAGTGATGCCGTATGGCATCTGTCTTCTCTTTCTGGCCTGACTTAGTATGTTTTCATTCCAATTCCAAAGAAAGGCAATGCAAAAGAATGCTCCAATTACCGCACAATTGCACTCATCTCACATGCTAGTAAAGTAATGCTCAAAATCCTCCAAGCCAGGCTTCAGCAATACTTGAACCGTGAACTCCCTGATGTTCAAGCTGGCTTTAGAAAAGGCAGAGGAACCAGAGATCAAATTGCCAACATCCGCTGGATCATGGAAAAAGCAAGAGAGTTCCAGAAAAACATCTACTTCTGCTTTATCGACTATGCCAAAGCCTTTGACTGTGTGGATCACAATAAACTGTGGAAAATTCTGAAAGAGATGGGAATACCAGACCACCTAACCTGCCTCTTGAGAAATCTGTATGCAGGTCAGGAAGCAACAGTTAGGACTGGACATGGAACAACAGACTGGTTCCAAATAGGAAAAGGAGTACCGGGAGATGGTGATGAACAGGGAGGCCTGGCGTGCTGCGATTCATGGGGTCGCAAAGAGTCGGACACGACTGAGCGACTGAACTTAGTATGCTTATCTCTAGGTCCCTCTGTGTTGCTGCAGACGGCATTGTTTCATTCTTCTTTATGACTCATAAGGTTCCGTTGTATATATGTACCATGTCTTCTCTATCCATTCATCTGTCGGTGGACATTGAGGTTCACAGTAGGTGAATATTGCTGCACCGAATGTTGCAGTGTATGCATTGTTTGGAATTAGAGCTTTCTCTGGATAGATGCACAGGAGTGGGGTTGCTAGATCATAGGTAGCTCTATTTTTACTTTTCTCAGGAACCTCCAGAGATACTGCATTTCTAACAAGCTCCCAATTGGTGCTGATGCTGCTGGCCTAGGGATCACAGTTTTCCTGTAAAATCCAGATGGTAACTGTTTCAGGACTTGTGGGCCATGCAGTCTGTCCCAACGACCCAGGTGTCACTGCAGCGTGAAGGCTGCCATAGACACCGGGTGAGTGCAGGGGCATGGCTCTGAGCCCCCAAAACTTCAGTTCAGTAGTTCAGTCGTGTCTGACTCTTTGTGACCCCATGGACTGCAGCATACCAGGCCTCCCTGTTGTACATCACCAACTCCCGGAGCTTGCTCAAACTCATGTCCATCGAGTCGGGGATGCCATCCAACAATCTCATCCTCTGTCATCCCCTTCTCTTGCTGCCCTCAGTCTTGCCCAGCATCAGGGTCTTTTCCATTGAGTCAGCTCTTCTCATCATATGGCCAAAGTATTGGAGCTTCAGCTTCAACATCAGTCCTTTCAATGAATATTCAGGAGTGATTTCCTTTAGGAGTGACTGGTTTGATCTTGCTGTCCAAGGGACTCTCAAGCATCTTCTTCAACACCACAGTTCAAAAGCATCAATTCTTTGGTGCTCAGCTTTCTTTATGGCCCAACTCTGACATCCATATATGACGTAGCTTTGACTAGACAGACCTTTGTCAGCAAAGTAGTGTTTCTGCTCTTTAATATGCTGTCTAGGTTAGTCATTGCTTTTCTTCCAAGGAGCAAGCATCTTTTAATTTCATGGCTGCAGTCACCATCTGCGGTGATTTTGGAGCCCAAGAAAATAGTCTGTCACTGTTTCCATTGTTTCTCTATTTGCCATGAAGTGATGGGACTGGATGCCATGATCTTAGTTTTTTTTTTGAATGTTGAGTTTCAAGCCAGCTTTTTCACTCTCCTCTTTCACTTTCATCAAGAGGTTCTATAGTTTCTCTTCCTCAAACTTACAAACTCTAAATCTGTCCTCTATGTAACTTCTGCATGTCGCAAACTATTATTCTTCTGAGTTTTTCCTAACCGTTAAAAACATGAAAACAATTTCCTGGCTCACGGCCATGGGGAGACTGGTGGGGGCCTATAGGCAGTGTGCTGCATGAGATCAGGGTGCCGCTCCACTGGGGTGGCCAGCCGAGCTGTCCCCATGGAGCAGGTCTGACCAGGGTGATTAACTGTCATTTTTTTTAAACCTTTATTGCATTTTTTTCATGCTCCATTGTTCCTCTGACAGTTATCTTTTTATGGATGGTTAATACACTCGAGGTGCCATACAGATAACCAGACTCTGGCTGGTTCCAGAGTCCACGGGGCATGACTCCTCCCAGAGCCTCCAGCACTGAGCACAGTGCCATTCACATGGAGGGCACTGAGCCAGCCTGTGCTCTGGAGACTTCAGTGTGCTGCAGACACCGTCCACTTGGTTGTGAGAGTAGCCCCAGGGTGGGATGAACACAGAGGGTGAGGAGAGAGCTCCTGAGAGGAGAGGGGAAGCAGGAAATACTTGAGGGCTGCATAGGGAACAGCAATCCATGCAGGATCCTGCAGGAGTGTGACAGAAGCAGCTGGGCCACGTTACAGGAAAGCGGACCATCGCGACTGAAGCCGAGGGGGCGGCTTATGCAGGGCAGGGCCTAATGCACTCGCCTGACGCGGGCTGGAGAAGGAGCCCTCAGCGTGGCAGCCGTGACAAGGCCAGTGAGAAGACTGCAGGTCAAGCAAGACTTAAGCCACAGTCAGTCCTCGGGAGTGAGGCCCTGGATTGTGACCGTGGAGAGAGCAAAGAGGAAGCAGCTAGAAGACGGTTCTAGGCCGGAATGTTCTCCAGGACTTTTTGGAAACAGGAAACCACCAACTGCCCAGAATCAAGGAATACTGCCCTTCTCATTTGCCTCAAAAGCAGTATGCCTTGCATTACATGATTGCTCAATTGGCTGATTTTTCAAATGGTTTTTAATTCCCAAAGTCATGGCTGTTCTTTTCTAAGTATCCTATGCTTGTTTTTTTTTTTTTTTAGTATAGTTTCTGTGGTTACTGAGTACTAGCAGACTGGTTTGTTTTATTACCTTTCAGTTCAGTTAGTTCATTTGCTCAGTTGTGTCCAGCTCTTTGCAGTCCCATGAACTGTAGCACATAGGCCTCGCTGTCCATCACCAACTCCCAGAGCTTACTCAGACTCATGTCAATTGAGTCCATGATGCCTTCCAACCATTTCATTCTCTGTCGTCCCCTTCTCCTCTCGCCTTCAGTCTTTCCCAGCATCAGGGTCTTTTTTAATGAGTCAGGTCTTCGCAGTAGGTGGCCAAAGTATTGGAGTTTCAGCTTCAGTATCACTCCTTCCAATGAATATTCAGGACTGAATTCCTTTAGGATTGACTCATTGGATCTCCTTGCAGTCTAAGGGACTCTTGAGAGTCTTCTCTAACACCATAGTTTGAAAGCATCTGTTCTTCAGCACTCAGCTTTCTTTATGGTTCAACTCTCACATCCACACATGACTACTGGAAAGACCATAGCTTTTAGATGGACCTTGGTTGGGAAAGTAATGTCTTTGTTTTTTAATAAGCTGTACAGGTTGGTCATAACTTTTCTTCCAAGGAACAAGTGTCTTTTTAATATCATGGCTGCAGTCACCATCTGCAGTGATTTTGGGGCCCCCAAAAATAAGTCTGTCACTGTTTCCATTGTTTTCCCATCTATTTGTCATGAAGTGATGGGGCCAGATGTCACGATCTTACTTTTGTGAATGTTGAGCTTTAAGCCAACTTCTTCACTCTCCTCTTTCACTTTCATCAAGAGGCTCTTTAGTTCTTCTTCACTTTCTGCTATAAGGGTGGTGTCATCTGAATATCTGGGGTTATTGATATTTCTCCCAGCAATCTTGATTCCAGCTTGTGCTTCATCCAGCCCAGTGTTTCTCATAGTGTATTCTGCGTATAAGTTAAATAAGCAAGGTGGCAATCTACAGCCTTGCTGCTGCTGCTAAGTCACTTCAGTCGTGTCCAGCTCTGTACGACCCCATAGATGGCAGCCCACCAGGCTCCCCTGTCCCTGGGATTCTCTAGGCAAGAACACTGGAGTGGGTTGTATTTCCTTCTCTGATACATGAAAGTGAAAAGTGAAAGTGAAGTCACTCAGTCGTGTCCAACTCTTAATGACCCCATGGACTGCAGCCTAGCAGGCTCCTCTGTCCATGGGATTTTTCAAGCAAGAGTACTGGAGTGGGGTGCCATTGCCTTCTCCCCTACAGCCTTGACGTACTCCTTTTCCTGTTTGGAACCAGTCTGTTGTTCCATGTCCAGTTCTAACTGTTGCTTCTTGACCTGCATACAGATTTCTCAGGAGACAGGTAAGGTGGTTTGGTGTTCTCATCTCTTGAAGAATTTTCCACAGTTTGTTGTGATCCACACAGTCAAAGGCTTTGGCATAGTCAGTAAAGCAGAAACAGATGTTCTTCTGGAACTCTCTTGCTCTTTCGATGATCCAACAGATGTTGGTAATTTGATCTCTGATTCCTCTGCCTTTTCTAAATCCAGCTTGAGCATCTGGAAGTTCATGGTTCATGTACTGTTGAAGCCTGGCTTGGAGAATTTTGAGCATTACTTTATAGTTTGAACATTCTTTGGCATTGCCTTTCTTTGGGATTGGAATGAAAACTGACCCTTTCTAGTCCTGTGACCACTGTTGAGTTTTCCAAATTTGCTGGCATATTGAGTGCAGCACTTTCACAGCATCATCTTTTAGGATTTGAAATAGCTCAACTCAATTCCATCACCTCTACTAGCTTTGTTCATAGTGATGCTTCCTAAAGCCCACTTGACTTTGCATTCCAGGATGTCTAGCTGTAGGTGAGTGATCACAGCATTGTGATATCTGAGTCATGAAGATCTTTTTTGTATGGTTCTTCTGTGTATTCTTGCCACCTCTTCTTAATATCTTCTGCTTCTGTTAGGTCCATACCATTTCTGTCCTTTATTGTGCCCATTTTTGCATGAAATGCTCCCTTGGTATCTCCAGTTTTCTTGAAGAGATCTCTAGTCTTTCCCATTCTATTATTTTACCCTATTTCTTTGCACTGATCACTGAGGAAGGCTTTCTTATCTCTCCTTGCTATTCTTTGGAACTCTGCATTCAAATGGGTATATCTTTCCTTTTCTCCTTTGCCTTTAGCTTCTCTTCTTTTCACAACTATTTGTAAGGCCTTGTCAGACAACCATTATGCCTTTTTTCGTTTCTTTTTCTTGGGGATATTCTTGATCACTGCCTCCTGTACAATGTCATGAACCTCCATCCATAGTTCATCAGGCACTCTGTCTATCAGATCTAATCCCTTGAATCTATTTCTCACTTTCACTGAATAGTTGTAAGGGATTTTATTTAGGTCACACCTGAATGGTCTAGTGGTTTTCCCTACTTTCTTCAATTTATTACCTTTGCTTTCAGATTTAATACAGACAGATATCTATAGTATGCTAAGTGCAGAAAAGACTAGTCTTTAGTGACATGAAAAGGAGGCCAAGTCCAAAGAATTTTCCAGAGCTTCAGACTCAGAAAATCTCTGATGCTGATTAGGAGCTAACTGAACAGTTGTCAATCCTTTTAGTTGTTGGTGGATGTTCCTTCGTATTTCTTTAAATCTCATTTTGAGGGGAGGGGGTTAGGTAAGCTTCATTATTTTATTTTATTTTATTTTTTTGGTAAAAATCCTGTTGAGAGTTTGAGGTGCTCAGCATGTGAGGAGGAACCCTCATGAAAATGCTCTGGCCTCTTGCCGCCACCCACATCATAGATCCAGGGGATGGAAAGGGCTAAGACCGGCAAGAATGAATCACAGACCACCATGGCCCCTGCCCACACCACTGGAAAGGTTTCCAAATAGCAGTGGTGTGGGGAATATTAATCTGCCCAGCTGGCAGCTCAGCTGGCACACTGCGGCCCGGGGCTGTAGTATGACCCTCAGTCTCCCTGGACATATCACATCTTTTGAGTACCATGTTCTTGTCACTTTCATATTTTTTTCTAGAGAAGAACAGTAGATGAAACTGTAACAGGTGCAAGAGGCGTTAGTGATAAAAATTTATAAGGCCCTTGGAATTTGTGTTCCTTTCAGTTTGTAACTGGCGCTTTCCCAGCTTGATAATGTTCCTTCGTTCCAGGTTGATGAAATTACAAGTCGCTTTATGATGAAGACCCAGGGTAGTAGTCTAGCCATGCATTTCATGGTCCCAAATGTAATAGTGTTCAGTGATATCAGGAACTCGAGTCTCTTTTTATCAAACAAGCATCTCATTACACCATCTCTCACCTGTTGCTAGTGCTTTTTTGTTGTAAACATCTCGTTTCCTTTTCTCCCTCCCATCCTGCAACTCCTGTTGGTCTGCAGATGGTTCTGTGAGGGGACTGAGCTACACAGCAGTCCCGACATCCAGATCCTCTGGGACGGGGGCGACCTGCACACCCTGGTCATTGCTGAGGCCTTTGAGGACGACACGGGGCGCTACACCTGCCTGGCCACGAACCCCAGCGGCTCCGACAGCACCTCCGCCGAGGTGTTCATCGAAGGTACCCAGGGGTGTGGGGTGTGGGTGAGAGGGGACCCATCACCTCTTGTGAACGTGACTTTCCAGCTTCGTGAGTCAAACCTCAGTTGTCCCAGAAGCTTTATGGGTAAATGAAATTGTTCTGACACTTGGGCATACATCCATGATGTCTGATGTCAGCATTTGTTCCTTTTCATTTAAAACATTTCAGCCACATGAACTTAAATTTAAAACACTAAATATCCAACTTATTTTTACTTTCTCTGGTAGATAAAGAATGGGAACATACTGAAGTACTAGGTCTGTCAACCAATGTTCAGCTCTAAAGACTTAGGATGGGAAAGTTAAAGGATTGAATATTTTTGAATATTCTTGTTTTTATTAATTGTAGACCTCTTTCAGGGTCTGACCCTGGATGACATTGTCTCTAACTTGATTTCACTGAATGTGGTCTTTAGCATGGCAGCCCCCCGCACTGCAGTCCTGTTCTGCCTTTGGGGTCCCCGCATGAGCTACTTAACATGGGGAAACACCCCAGTTACACCGGCCACGTGTGGTCACGGGTCTGGCTTCAGATCCTGGTGCTGATGGGAGGAGTGGTCTGGGCGGAACCAGATGAAAGAGCCTTCTGGAAAGCACTGTAGAAAACTGCTCCTTGCCCCCGTGAAGTCAGGGCGATAGCTTTTTTAAAGCCTGATTTTGGTGTATTTATACCTCTAAGAATAATTACATGAGATGGGAGAGAATTTCACACAAACTCTTGGGCTCCTCTTATGCCTAAATGGAAAGGATGTTTCTGCGTTCCTTACTCCATGAGGCTTGGGGTGTCTCTGTTTCCTGAACCTTGTTGCTATTGCTTTCTGCATACAGTATGGGGCTGGTTTCCAGAGTCTAGGAAATTTCTTTTAGATTCAGAAACCTCAACAAAACCATTCCTAAAAGTGTAACGGCCTACTGGTTGGAAACTGTCTAAATCTCACTGTCTTGTGCATCAAATTTTAGAATGGTACTGAGAAAATTTCAGCTTAAGAACAATAACGAACTTTTTCTCCTTGTGTTGGCTAGGAACCAGGCACTGGTCTTCATTTCTACATGGATTATCTCATTTAGTGCTTAGGAAAATCACCCCCTTCTGTGGCTGGGGAAACTGCAGCTTAGGGAGACTTGTAGAGCTCCAGACCTCACACACACTCTGTCTCTCACACACACACAGAAACACATACACACACTGTCTCTCACAGACACACACTCACACACACACACACACATACACACACGACACTTACCTGAGCCTCAAGGACTAGACCTAGGCAGTGTGAACCCTTCTTAGCAGCCACAGAGGAAGACATGGGTGAACTCAGGATCTTGGGGCCACTTGGTCATCAGCCCACCCAGCACAGGCCTGGGATGTGCGTCTGGAACATCTCAGGACATCACTCAGCTTTGGGGCAGTGGCCATGTGCTCCCCGAGAGGCCCCTGGAGGGCAGGCAGAGGCCTGGGTGCTCCGTAGGGACCCTTGCTGGACAGGCTAGGCCTCTGCCCTTGCTCAGGAATGCTCCAACAGGGGAAGGGCCTGCCCCCAGCAAGCCTGGAAGAGAGCAGAGTGGCGGGGGAAAGTCGGGAGGTCTTTTTGAGGGGTGGCATCTGCCCTCAGTCCCAACTCTGAGAGAAAGTGTTGGGAAGGCCGAGGGGAAGGTGCTCCAGTTGTGCGGGCATGGGTGGGGGGTCACCGCAGGAGCAGCGAGTGTGTCCTGGAGCAGAGGGGGCAGCTGGGCGGTGGCCAGCTCACTCGGGATGTGGGGCCTTGTAGGCGCCGTTGGCAAGCTGGCCGTTACTCTACACAAAATCATCACTAGTGAAGGTTTACAATGAAAAGTCAGAGTACCCGATTTCTGTTTTTAAGCTGAAGTTTGGCTTATAATCGGGAGCCAGTAAGACGCGTGCTGCAGCAGGCCCGAGGAACGACGGTGGTACTGGGGAAGCATGCTGTGTAGACAGAGGGAGAGGCGGTCAGACCACAGCCACGTGGTGGGGCAGGTGCAGGCTGAGGGGTCACGGCAACCAGCAGACCCAGGGGTTTTGGCTTCTCCATTGGTGTGGACGATGTGGCCCATCAGTGAGATGGGCAGATGGGGAGTTGGGCACAGAGGGGAGTGAGTGACCTGTGTGCATGGCCATCTAGACAGCCGACTGGACACAGGTGGGCAGGGGAGTGTGTGGGTATATTTACTGCCCGGGGTGAGGTGTGTCCTGGAAGCTTCAGGAGGTAGATGGTGCCCAGGGCACAGGACCAGATGGACCATCTGAGCCGAGGGTGACCCCCGACCTGGGTGCACCAGGGCAAGGAGGTGCTGGCCAGGGAGCAAAGGGGGGGCCCTGGGCGGGTGGAGCAGGTCAGTGTTTGAGGAGGCAGGGAGGGAGAGCCGGCTGACTCGGGCCCCCACTGCGGGAGGTCTCTCGCGAAGGACGAGGACGCACAGCTACGGGTGCTGATGGCGATTTCAACAAGAGGGGCCGTGAGCACTGGAGGGACCGGTGCACCGAGGTCCTCGGACATGGAAGGAAACGTGGGGATGCCTGGGTGGTGCCCAGAGGTCTTGCCCAGATGCTACAGGGCAGGGGCCGGAATTTGGACCGGAGCGCAGGGTCAGGATGCTTTTTGCAGTCTGTTTTCTTGTTGGTTTTCATAGTAGACTTATTAGAGTCGGTGTGAAAGACTTCCTTTCCCTGCTGTGAAAATAATCCAAGGGAGAAAACAGACCCTGCAGAGGGAGACAGAGTGCAGTGCCAGAGGACGAAGTCTGGGAAGGGAGAAGGAAACGGACTCCCCTCAACAGCGTGTGGGCGGTGAGGAGCCGCTGTCAACAGTTTCACGGTGGTACCAGGGATGCTCAAGCCCCCGACGTTTTTGGCACCAGGGACCTGTATCGTGGAAGACAGTTTTCTGAGGGTCAGGGGTGGGGGTGGTTTGGGGATGATTCAAGTGCATTACATTTATCGTGCACTTTATTTCCTTGTTAGTATTACATTGTGATAGATAATGAAATAATACACAGCTCACCGTAGTGCAGAATAGGTGGGAACCCTGAGCTTGTTTTCCTGCAACTGGACGGTCCCGTCTAGGGGCAGTGGGAGTGCCAGGAACACCCAGAGTGTGTTCTCATGGCCAGTCTACTCTGTCATCTCATTTTGGTTGCTGTCAGAAAACCCTGCTTCACAAAGATGGGATGTTGGAAACGGAAGCAGGCTTTTCGGTACTTTTGTAGAAACCTCAGCATATTCCACCTTCACTTTAATGCAGAATGGCTGGAGATTTGAAGTTGTATCAGATGTACTCTTAAGGCCACCATCATTTGCAGCCTCAAGCAGCTGATCTTCTAGCATGGACAAAGTTGACTCACCTGGCCTGTTCAGACTGGTCATGGGTCCGTTTCGTGCCAGCTCCCGGGTCTTTTGTGGTTGGAAAATAGTGTTCAAACTCTTTTGAAAAGCTGAGATAGGTGATCACCCTCTAGCTGGGAGAAAGAAGGCTGTGGCTCAGTCTCTTTCAGAATCTCTGCTAATGTCTGCATTGTCCAAACTCCCAATCCTCACTTGTTGCCCTCATGATTCTAGTTTGTTCTGAATACAGCTACTTTATCTACCAACAGGGTGAGTTCATTGAACAGGTTGAATATGTCACACAAGTGAGCAAGGTTTGCGACCCACTCTGTGTCACAGGTATGTGCTGCCAGCAGTGACAGTTTTTCTAAAAGAAATCTCTGGAGTGGCTCTCAGAACTCAGAGACTGGCCAGGGCCTGCCTTTAGAAAGCCCTCTCCCTTCTGTGTACAAGAGCAGATGTGTGTGCTCGGCGTTCATCTCCTCGCAGGGCTGTCCCAACTGATGTGAGTTAAGGGCGTGTAATTTAGTGCGGTTGGTTATTTTAATCACATCCTGCAAAGCACTGTTATGTTTGGGTGACATTTTCTGGCTAGCCAGCGTTTGGTTCTCTGTGGATGACACAGGAGGTAGACATATCCAGAAGCAAAGTCTTTGAGCGAGTAGTGAAACCAGAAAGCCTTCCAGTCTCGGCAGCCGCTCCATCCGCGTATATGCCGATACAGTGTATACTCGCGCACAGTGACCCACTCCGTTTCCTGATACCTAGTCATCCCAAGACTTAACAGTTCAGTGGCTGTGGTGCTGGCTGGCAACAAAAGTGCAGGTAGCCTGTCTGCTTGCACATCCTCCTGGAAAACATATAGCCCAGAAACAAGCACTGCTGTCTGTTGCCCACGTCAGCAGACTCATCAGCCTGGACTGCGTTCCACGGGGATTCACTCACCCCCCGCCACCTGCCCCAGCACCCTCTGCCGTTTCATCAGCTCGCCTAGTTACTGTGCTGGCCAAGGAGGAATTGAGCTGCAGCGTCTCCCGAAAGCTCAGGACGGATGTCCTTAGCAGCAGGCAGGATCAGCTCCTCGCCAGTAGGAAAGAGCTTCTGAGTTTGAGCAGTGCGGTTAACCAGGAAGAGTGACGCTCTAAGTGCAGACATACTGGATGAAGCGGTGCCCTTCAATAATTGCTTCTGTTTTTTGTGTTCATGTTTTTTCCTTTTAAAAAACTCCAAAGCCTTGTCTTTTTAAAAAAATATATAATTTATGCATTTTTGGCTGACCGAGTCATTGTTGCTAAACGGGCTTTTCTCTAGTTGTGGTGAGCGGGGGCTCCTCTCTAGCTTCTCACTGTGGTGGTTGTGGTGGTTGTGGTGGCTTCTCACTGTGGTGGTTGCTCTTGTTGCAGAGCACTGGCTCTGGAGCGAGGGCTTCAGTAGGTGCAGGACAGTGAACACCCGCAGTTACCTGAGCAGGGCGCTCACCCTCAGTAACAGCTGAGAAGCTGCTGTCTGCAGGTAGACAGCCAACTGCAGAGACACATGTAGTGTGATTCTGTTTGTGCAAATATGTGCACAGATATGCAGTCTCCCCTCATCAGGGAAAGTGAAAGCTTCAGTGTGAAAATATTAAACGGAAAGTTCCAGAAGTAAACAGTTGACCACTGTTGAATTTTGCACCATCTGAGCAGTATTGAGGAGATTGTTCACCTCAGCTTCAGCCCCTGGGCCGTGAGTTATCCCTCTTTCGCCTGTCAGTCACCGAGGTTGTCAGACTGAGGGCCCAGGGCTTGTGTTTACCGACCATAATTTTACTAAAAATGGCCCCACAGCACCAGGGGAGCGATGCTGGCAGTTTGGACATGCCACAGGGAAGCCACACAGGGTTCCTTTAAGTGAAAGGTGAGAGTTAGTGAGAAAAGGGGAGAAACCCATATGCTTAGGTTGCCAAGATGGATGGTGAGAATGACCCTTCGATCCATAAGGCAGTGCAGAAGGCAAAAGAAATCCACATTGTTTTGCTATTATGTCTCAAACCCTAAAATTTACAGCCAGTGTGTGAAGACATTAAATTTATACAATAAGATATTCTAAGAGAGAGAGATACCATAGTCATATACCTTTGTCATTATTATAACTGTAATATAATTAATTGTTACAGTTGTTCTGTTTTATCATTAGTTATTGTTGTTCAACTCTTACTGTGCCCAAGTTGCAAACTACACTTTATCTTAGGTATGTCTGTATAGGGAAAATATCATTGACAGGGTTTGGTGCTGTCCATGGTTTAGGAGTTTTGGAATGTATCCCTCACTGATCACAGGGCGGTCCACTGTACGCTTGTTAATACACTAGTTTATCTGAAAGTTACAGCCAGACTGTTAGCATATGCAGGATGGCATCAGGGACGGGATGTACTGGTGTGCACTCTGATATCACACAATTCTGTGCCGCTTGGTTACTTTCCTGTTGTGTTGTTCAGTCACTCAGCCGTGTCCAATTCTTTGCAACCCCATGGGTTGCAGGACTCCAGGCTCCCCTGTCCTTCACTGTCTCCCAAAGCTTGCTCAAATTCACGACGATGGAGTCAGTGATGCCATCTAACCATCTCATCCTCTTTCACCTCCTTCTCCTTTTGCCTTCAATCTTTCCCAGCTTTACTTTTCTATAAGCATATATTATTTTACTCTAAGATATTCTAAATAGATAATTTAAATAACTCATGTTAAATATGTCTCATAAAGGAATTATCAAGAATGTACTTCTAACCATCACAGTTAATTCTAAATGTCACCTAAAATCTCTTGTCACAAAATACATGAGCATTAAAATGTAAGTACAAGTACAACCTGCCTTTTGGCCTGAAAACCCAACGAGATGACCCTTAATTTAAACACAGCAATGAAGCAAATGAACTTGGGAGGCTATGATCCAAATTTCCCCCCCCATTCAAGAGTGAAGGCACAGTCAAGTTCCAACTGATCAGAGTCAGAAAGCATCTCCTCATTAATGAGTGAAGGTATTGATAATCCACACCGTGGAATCTGGGCTTCCAGGTGACACAGTGGTCACGAATCCTCCTGCCAATGCATGAGATACAAGACACACAGGTCCAGTCCCTGGGTTGGAAAGGTCCCCTGGAGGAGGAAGTGGCAGCCCACTCCAGTGTTCTTGCCTGGAGAATCCCATGGACAGGGGAGCCTGGTGGACTACACTCCATGATGGTGCAAAAGAGTCGGACACGACTGAGGACACGCACTGCTACTGCTACTGTGCAATCTGCTGCAAAGAGCTGAAGTTTAAGACCATGGCTGTCCTTACACACAGACACACGCGCATTGATTCCACAGTTTTTAAGCTGTTTAAAAGTATGGTTAAAATACCCAAAGGGATAAAAATGAAACTAATAATAAATCTGACACTAAACACATACTGATTTGAAGAAAACTTTTTCAATATTTCTTTTTTAAACTGATTATCTGAAAAAGCAGCCTAAGTAAAAATGGTATGAAATATTCTCTATTTCAAAGTAAGACCGTATGTTACTGTCTGAATGAAGAATATTACCCTTGGAAGCGAATATAGATCTTTGTTATTTGTTAATAGGTTATAGACCTACTTTTTTTTTTTTTTTTTTTCCACTCAGGTGCCAGTTCAACAGATTCTGACAGTGAAAGTTTAGCTTTCAGATCGAAACCTGGAGCCATGCCACAGTAAGTGTGTACGATCCCGTCAGTTTAAGTAGAAGATGTCAGCAGACCTGTGCTCAGTGACCCCACTTGTGTTGTGCCCTGAAGGCAGAGGTCAGCTGATGTCAGTCAGAGATCAGATGCTTGAACCTGGAACAGAGTCTTTGACTTTTGAACTTTGAAACCTACATTTGATCATCCGTGTCCCAAAATCTAACCATCCACAGTGTTAGTTCCAATGACAACTGACTGCTTATAAATGTGTAGAAGGAGCAGTCACATTGAGAGAAAATTACTTACATCATTATGAAAATGTAAATGACAAACAACTTATCACATAAATTAGAAAATATCTAATTAGGCTAGAAATGGATTTCCATTTGGATAAAGTGTATCTCCAGTTAGATCATGTCATGAAAATCTCAAAATTTAATTCTCCCTACGAAGACATAGGGATTATTATTAGTATTTAGGATCTTAATTATTTTGCAAATATAAAATCTAGCAAGATTTTGTCTAAAACTCCATGAATTTGAGACTGTGCTAATAAATTTGTTTGATTTACTAGTATATACATAACAATCACAGCCATTCAGCATCAAATTATCACTGACCATTCATGTTAAAGGGGGCTTCCCTGGTGGCTGAGTGGTAAAGAATCTGCCTGCCAATGTAGGAGACATGGATGTGATCCCTGGGTTGGGAAGATCCCCTGGAGGAGGGCATGGCAACCCACTCCAGTATTCTTGCCTGGAGAATCCTATGGACAGAGGAGCCTGGTGGCCTACAGTCCATAGGGTGGCAAGGAGACATGACTGAGTGCTAACTGAGCATTTGTGTTAAAGGGCTCTTAATAAGATCACATACTCTGCTACCTGTGCATTCAGACAAGGATCTCAAGTTTAGTGAAGTTACATGACTCACTTGAGATTACATAGCCTGTGACTTAGCAAAATTGGGCCTAGAAACAACTCTTAACTTTTATGCACTAAGAAAAGACCGCAGTCCAAGACATTCTCAACTTTACACAATGGTTAACTGGAATGAAGAGCAGTTGCTGTACTGAAAACCAACCACCAGAACTTTGAATCAAATATAGAAGCCCGGTCCTAAACATTTCCTAAATGTGTCTGCTTACTGCTATAGACTGGGTTTTTCTAAGTATTATCTTTTCTCTTAGGATTTTCCAGTTCAATACTTTCTGCTTTCTAATAAGAGCTGAGATACGTAGTTCATGAGCTACTTTCATCTGTGTGTTTATTTTGCTGATGACTGTGGGGGCCGTCTGAATATACACTGAGCACCACTGTCCTAATTATGGGTTGTGGGTCCCCATGTCTGAAGCAGTTGAAGCAGATTGAGCAAGCGTAAAGAAACCAGCCTGTTCTGTGGAAACGTTTCAAAGAATAATTCCTGCTTAGGAAATTGTGACCCAGAACTTCACTCCTTACTTTCCAGAGCTCAGAAGAAAACCACTTCCGTGTCCCTGACCATTGGATCATCATCTCCAAAGTCAGGAGTGACCACAGCTGTGATCCAGCCTCTGTCAGTCCCTGTTCAGCAGGTGAGCCTTATCCACAGCCCGAGGGGAATCAGACTCTTTAGCATAAAGACCCCAACCAGTCCTCCCTTGAAATATCTCCTCAGTGGACACACAGCTGGGACAAAAGACAATGGTAAGTTCTTCCTTTTAATGCACTAAAAATAATTTTTAATCTGAGACACACCACTGATTAATCAGCATCTGCATTTCCTTTGGGAATTTCTTTTTCTCGCAGCTAATCCTCTGATAAAGTGGTATCTGTCTTGGCTGTTACTGCTTGATTCTCCCTCACATACGTGCCATCTTCCATGTAGCCAAATTCGTTAGCTCATTTAAAACAAAGCAGAAAATGAGAAAAGTCCTCCTTATCCCCAAAGTCCACCTGATAGAGCTCAGAAGTCCACCTGTCCTCTGAGAGCTTAACAGATAATATAGGAATATTCAGATTCCTTCACTTCACTATGCATTTTCATCCTGCTTTCATTGCATTGTAAGACTGCTTTATCCAAGAAGAACAACAGTACCCACGACTGGGTCATTGTAGTGAATTCACTTTGCAAATACAGAAGACCTGAAGCTTTTTCAAGTAAAAAATTAGAATCTAGATGTCTCTAAATCAAATGTGATACTTAGCCTTGGTGCTATGATGGGCATCTGTAAACCCAAGACTCTTGCAACGTGAGGTCATTCTTGAGTCATAAGTGTGTCTAATGAACATCAGTGTACCCTCCAGCCACTGAGCGCCAGCACCCGTGGGTGTTTTACAAATTACAGGCCTCCCCTGGTGGCTCAGTGGTAAAGAATCCGCCTGCAGTGCAGGGAAACCAGGGTTCGATCCCTGGGTTGGGAAGATCCCCTGGAGACGGGAACGGCAGCCCACTCCAGTACTCTTGCCTGGAGAGTTCCGTGGACAGAGGAGCCTGGCAGACTACAGTCCATGAGAGTAGACTACAGTCTACGTAGAGAAAGCACATCTGAGATGAGACATGAGGAGAGTCAAGCAGTAGAAGTCACTCAAGGTGGCATGTGTAGTAGAAACTCCGTCAACCCCTAAAGCAGAGTGGGATTTGCAGAAGCATTCTGTGAACCAGTGGACTTGTTCAGTGTTGGCTGTGCAGGCACTGGCAGGCGTGCAGTGAACGCTTCGCCCTCTCGGTGGCCGTGCTGTCGCCTCTGTGGGCCCGTCTTTTCCTGGTTTGTGTGTTCCAAGTCTGACCCACGTGCCTCTGTCCTCCAGGCCCCCAGTCCCACCTTGTTCCTCTGCCGGCCGGATGGACCCGCTGCCGCCTGCCTGCCGCCTGTCTTCACCAAGGTCAGACACCTGCACGTCTCATCCTGAGTTTGCTCTGGGCCTTTGATTCCATTCCCCTGTGGCCTCATGTATAGTCTTTAAACATTAAAACGAGTGATGAACAGGTTCTTATCGAGGTTACCTGTGGGGCTAAGCAGATACTCAGTGCACAGATGCTGTGTGACCGTGATCACATAAACGTCTGAGAAAGGTGGGCCTGATAGAAGTCAGAATAGACTGGGAAAACCAAACAGTGCATGGGAGAAGACAGGATGATGGATGGAAACCTGGGAAACCAACAGGGTTTGTAGATGGTTTAAAAAACAACAGACAGATTTTCAGTTTGTCTCAGTGGGTGTATTCATCGCCAGGCATGATGGTCAGCTAAGCTCAGAAATGGTCCCATGGGATGTTTCTCCTCTGTCTCCTCCCCACCTCTTTCTGAGAAAATTATAAATGTTATAATTGGAGTTGAGTTGATTTATAGTGCTGTGTTAGTTTCAGTTGTACAGCAAAGTGATTCAGTTATACATGTACTTTTTTTCAGATTCTTTTTCCTTATAGAGTTTTAAAAAATATTGAGTAGGGTTCCCTGTGTAATGCAGTAGCTTCTTGTTGGTTATCTGTTTTATATAGACTGTAGTTTGTACATGTCAGTCCCAATCTCCTAATTTATCCCCCCGCTTCCCCTTTGGTAACAGTAGTTCGTTTTCTAAGTGTGTGGGTCTGTTTCTATTTTGTATGTAAGTTCACTTGTATCATTTTTTGGAATGAAAGATATTTAAAAGGCACAGTTGAAGAGGTGCCCCATGTCTGTGTACCAGCATACTGTCAGAAGTCATGCCCCCAGGCCAGTCTCTAAGTTCAGTGTAATATAGCTCAAATTCCAACAGATCCTCGTTTTTACCGACGTTTGTTGTTGAACTTGGCAGTCCGATTCTAAATCTTTTGTGGTTTAGAAAGTGGCTGAGAGCAGCCGGGGTCCTCCTGCAGGGGCAGGCTGAGATGGTGTTAGGATCTGAGATGTCAGGACTCCCTAGAGCAGAGCGCCAGGATGGCAGGGCTGGCTCAAGCCTGGACAGACAGACAGATGAGGCCCCGAGAGCACCCACAAGACGCCCCAGCAACACGAGGCTCCCTGGGCAGGGGGGTTCTTCAGAAGTGGGCCCCAGCCTCAGCCACCTCACAGGATCAACCCCAAGTAACAGAAGACGAGTGTGACAGTGGTTTCCGCAGTCCGTTATCCGAGATCTCTGAATCTTCCATAAGACAGCCGAGAAGAGTCTCTGTCTTCGTCCAGGGAGTGCTGCTTCCTCCTAAGCCAGTCTGCAGCCAGCTTGGTTAAAGACCTCTTCCTTCAGAGTGTTCACGGAGGACACAGTCAATGAATGAGGGTTGTCGACAACACCAGTGAGGGTCCACCTCCCCCTACCCAGGATAAAATACCCGAAGAAGGAAAAAGTCCCGTCCCGCCTGTGACCAGTGGTGTCAGGATAACAGCGAATGGCAGGGCTGGCTCAAGCCTGGACAGACAGACAGATGAGGCCCCGAGAGCACCCACAAGACGCCCCAGCAACACGAGGCTCCCTGGGCAGGGGGGTTCTTCAGAAGTGGGCCCCAGCCTCAGCCACCTCACAGGATCAACCCCAAGTAACAGAAGACGAGTGTGACAGTGGTTTCCGCAGTCCGTTATCCGAGATCTCTGAATCTTCCATAAGACAGCCGAGAAGAGTCTCTGTCTTCGTCCAGGGAGTGCTGCTTCCTCCTAAGCCAGTCTGCAGCCAGCTTGGTTAAAGACCTCTTCCTGCAGAGTGTTCACGGAGGACACAGTCAATGAAAGGGTTGTCGACAACACCAGTGAGGGTCCACCTCCCCCTACCCAGGATAAAATACCCGAAGAAGGAAAAAGTCCTGTCCCGCCTGTGACCAGCGGTGTCGGGATAACAGCACAGGGGGCATCCATCCGTCCGTGCTCAGAGCAGGAGTCGTTCACAGAGCGGCCGGCATGAACGCTGCAGGGCGCTCAGGAGCTGTTCACACGCAGCCCCATCCGTGGAATCTGTGTGACCTGCTGAGTTGTCGGAACGCTGTTGGTTTGGAGCCAGGGCCCCGCGCACCTCTGGGCTGAGGTGTCACACTCGTCCTGGGGCACCCGGCGGAGAGGGACCTGAGACTTCCGTTCCTCCTGGAGGACTGCAGAACTCCTCCGGGCCAGCCCCAGCCCATCCTTGTCCCAGCAGCGCAGCCCAGCTCCTGGGGCAGAGACCCCAGCACATTGTCCCTTCACCCCAAAGGAAGCCAGGAGGCGTGCTCGGAGCCTAGTAGAAAAGGAAACCAGGAGTCCACATTTATCTAAAGCTTGAGTTTTTAACTTGCAACCAGCAGAGTGGCTGCCCCGCCTGCAGTGCGGGCCTCTCCCTCCTCGCGGGTGCCTGCTGCCCCCTTCCCCTAGGGGCAACGCCCCTCCCTGCCCTGCTCCGTCCTTCAGGGGCCTGGGCTCTGCCAGTCCTTGGGCACCTCCATCCGTGTGCCCCCACGCCCCTGGTGGGGGTCCCTGGGGCTGAAGCCGGGGCCGCCGACCTGGTGGAGACAGCAGCTCATGGGACGCGCTCAGGGCCAGGAGAGCGGCCGCCCCGGTGGCGTTTCTCCCTGGAGCCGTGGACCTTGCAGGAAGACTTGGTACCAGGTGGACCCGACAGCACGTGATGCCCTCCTGTGGACCTCAAACCCCCGGGGCCCCAGACCAGCCTTCTGACGTCAGCCGTGCTGATGTGGCTTTGGCCAGGAGAAGAAGCTCACTCAGGAGGAGCCATGTGGCAGACCTTGGAAAACTACGGAGACCTGTATGTGTGATGTGCCTGGTTTCTACCCAGGTCCTACCTTTGTGATTTTCCAGTATGCACAATCCTAGGAGCAAACTAGAGGCCTCTAGGTGTCTGGAAGCTCACACGTGAAGAGTATTTGTGAAGCATCTGTAATGTGCTGTGAATGCTCCCTGGACACACTGGGGACATCGATGACTCCATCCTCACTAGCCGGACCCCGAGGGCAACATCTTCCCTGTTGATCTGCGAAATACTGCTCTCTGGACTAATCAGAAAGTAGAAGTCCACTTAAAACCGAAATCTTCTCTACATTTAAAACTAAGAATGAAGAGAGAATGGACTCGGAAGTAGGTAATAATATTCACCTTTTCGTTTACCAAAAAAGGCCTTTGGCACCAAAATTCTCACCGAGTACATTAGACTTTCCTGCTTCTGCCCACATTGTGGACTTCCAGGGTTTCCCCGGGGCCGGAGCACATGCACTGTAGGCCAGTTGCTACAGGATCTGTTTTTCCCCAGCACACCATTGGCCATCTCTTGAGGAAAATGTAAAATAAAAAGCAAAAATGGAAACAGGAAAAAAAAAAAGCATACTTCCTAATGTGAATTTGTTTGCTTTGGTGCATAATCATTTATTGTATCTGACTTCCTTCAAGAGCTGTATATGTCCTTTATCAGATGTGATACCCTGTAGGCACACACGTAGGTAATAGAAAGTTTCAGTGGGCCCATGGCCAGGAGAAGAAGGCAAGGGGAGGCACCTGAAAGGGCCAGTTATTTCTTTGGTTTTCAGTAGCTGGTTTACAAGCTTCAGCTCTTTGCATCTATGAAGCCACACTCATTTCTGGTTTCTGTTGGGCTGTAGAAGCTTATTGATCTAGAGCTGGAGTGGGTGGAGCACCAGGGTGACAGAGCTGGTCAGAGGGAGGAGGCAAGGAAGGTCAAGTGGGAGAAGTGCTCCCTTTTTATTTCACTCAGAACCTGCAGGTGAATGGAATCTGGAAAGAGGTACTGGTGCACCTATCTGTGGGGCCGCAGTGGAGACACGGACATAGAGAACAGACTTACGGACCCAGGGAGCAGGGCTGGGAGAAAGGAGAGGGTCAAATGAGTGGAGGGAGTAGTGTAGGAACATATACACTACCATAGGTAAAATGGATCTCCAGTGGGAGACTTGCTGTGTGACTCAGGGAACTCACACCAAGGCTCAGTGACAACCTAGCAGGGTGGGATGGGGAGGCAGGTGGGAGGAAGGTTCAAGAGGGAGGGGTATATCTATACCTAAGGTTGACTCATGTTGATATTTGGCAGAAACCAACACAATATTGTAAAGCAATTATCCTTCAATTAAAAATAAATTTAAGTATTAAAAACACAAAAGAACCTGCAGATGAGGAAATGCCAGCCCTCCTTCTGGTACAGCTGCCCCAGGATGCTGGTGGACAGAGGCAGGTCCTGGGGGAAGGTCGGAGCTTGGGGCACAGATGGGAGACCCAGGTTCAGTCCCTGGGTTGGGGAGATTCCCTGGAGAGGAGCATGGCGACCCACTCCAGTATTCTTATCTGGAGAATCCCATGGACAGAGGAGCCTGGCGAGCTCCTCTGGTGGACACATGGCATCTCCTTCCCCTCCTGTCTGGTCCCCCAGATGGAGCATGGGTGCATTGCACCAGCGCATCCTCATGTAGATAAAGACAGATCACACCGGCACTGAGAAGTTCCATGGGTGGTGGAGCCCATGCACTGCAGGGCGGGCCCCGGGACCTCCCGCACTTCATCACCGGGGATACAGTGCTCTTCTGACCTGAGGAGGGGTTCATGTGCATGGTGCACACCCTGTGCTTGCTCCTCTGAGCTTGGGAAGTGTTCCTCTGTGTCATGAGACCGTGTTGTGTGGCTGTGTGAGCCCAGACCTGATAGGCGTGTCCCGGTGTTTCAGGAGCTGCAGAACATTTGTGCGTCTGAGGGCCAGGTGGTCGTGCTAGAGTGCCGTGTGCGTGGCACGCCCCCGCTGCAGGTCTGCTGGTTCCGACAAGGCAGTGAGATCCAGGACTCACCGGACTTCCGGATCTTGCAGAAAAGTAAGGAGAGGGGCCCCCTCAAAACACCACCCCTGGGTCTGACCAGGCCCTTGTCTCCAGTCCAGGAGAACCAGGAAGGGTTTACTCACTGACATGCATGGATTTCTTCTTTGTTTCCTTTTTTTGGGGGGATTTTATTACTATTAAATTATTTTTTTATTCCTCCCTCTCGAACCTCCCACTCTAGCCCACCCCTCTAGATATTTTTTAAGTTTTATTTTTATTAAAATGTAGTTGATTAACAATACTGAATTAGTTTCAAGTGTACAGCGAAGTGATTTAACTATACATATACACACATCTGAGCTTCCTTGGTGGCTCAGATTTCAAAGAATCTGCCTGCTATGCAGCATACCCCTGTTTGATTCCTGGGTTGGGAAGATCCCCTGGAGAAGGGGTAGGCTACCCACTCCAGTATTCTTGCCTGGAGAATCCCAAGGACAGAGGAGCCTGGCGGGCTACAGTCCATGGGGTTGCAAAGAGTCAGACACGACTGAGTGACTCAGCACAGCGTACATAACATCCATCCTCTTTTGGACTGTTGCTCCAAATAGGTCACTATTTGGGGTATGAGTTAGAGGACCCTGTGCCATACAGGAGGCCTGGTTGTGTATCTGTTTATGGACAGTGGTATGAGGTGCATAGATTTGTGATCTCAGAGTGAGGGGACATGGGCTCCAGCACATTAAAGCCATCCGGCTGGCTGTGGGCCCTCCCATGCCCTGACTGAGGTTTTGTTTTCTTCTTCCTCAAAATCGCAAATCCACATTTGAATTCAAAGTTGGACCAGTCATCTTAGGAGGCTCTGAGCCTTCTATGAACTGCAGTTGAAAACCTTGCCAGTAAGAGCTGTTAAGGGAATTTTGGTTTATTTATGGGCATTTAAATTGATCTACCATCCCTCTTTCTTGTACGATGGGGCTTGTCTGCAGTGTTTCTGCAGACATGTCCTAGGCAAGATCACAGTAAAGGGTGGGCAGGTTCAGTATGAACGGAAACTGACTCTAATGCTCTGTTTTGATTTCTTTTTTTCTCATGTGGGGAACAGAACCTCGATCCACAGCTGAACCTGGTAAGAAGCTTTTTCCTTTTTTCTCTCTGCTAATGTGCCTTCAGTTTCAGTAGTTCTTTGTTTCCGTTTTAAGCCACATGCAGAACAATGTTTTTGCAGTTCCCTGGAAATGTGAAACCCCCTTACAGACAATATCTCCTTTATTGTGGGGTCTGCACACTGCATTTTATGTCCAGTTGTTTTATTAGTGAAACATTAAGTTCCTTTCAGACAAGGAGATCGGGCTCAGTGACTTACGGCTTTTAAAACCATGGTCTTTTATACTCAGAAAGCAAACTAAGCTAGAGATGAAAAACATGCTGCTAAGATGCGGCACATTTCTCCTAAACAGAAGACACCACCAGCTAGACTGCAGCCTGGAGATGCGTCTCCTGGGAGAGCAGCCTGAAGGTGTCAGCAGGGTGACCCCAGGGTCTGTGTGTGTGTGTCCTGAGGTGTCAGCAGAGTGACCCCAGGGTCTCTGTGCTCAGGTCTGCACACTGCATTTTATGTCCAGTTGTTTTATTAGTGAAACATTAAGTTCCTTTCAGACAAGGAGATCGGGCTCAGTGACTTACGGCTTTTAAAACCATGGTCTTTTATACTCAGAAAGCAAACTAAGCTAGAGATGAAAAACATGCTGCTAAGATGCGGCACATTTCTCCTAAAAAGAAGACACCACCAGCTAGACTGCAGCCTGGAGATGCGTCTCCTGGGAGAGCAGCCTGAGGTGTCAGCAGAGTGACCCCAGGGTCTCTGTGTGTCCTGAGGGTCAGCAGAGTGACCCCAGGGTCTCTGTGCTCCCTGAGGGTCAGCAGAGTGACCCCAGGGTCTCTGTGCTCCCTGAGGGGTCAGTAGAGTGACCCCAGGCTCTCCCTGTGTGCGCCCTGAGCCGTGAACGCTTCCTGTGCGGCAGGAGGATAACGGCGGCTCAGCCTGCGGTGTCTCACTCACACACCCCTGGCCTCATCAGAGCCGTGTGCTCCACCATCCGGGCCTCCTGCCCTCTGCCTCACTCTTCTCATTCTTGCCTGTCTTCTCACAGACAATACTGACATCTAAAGAGAAGCTGAGATTTCTGTCACGTGTTTCCTAGCAGGTCCTCCTGAAGGACACTGTCTCAGTGTTTTTCCCAGCAGTGACGTCACAGGCTTCAGTCTTCTTGCTGACGGGTAGGAATGATACGTCTCTGCTTCACCACGGTTGCGTCTCTTAGGAGCCAGACGCGGCTCTGGCCCTCCTTGGAGAGCTTGGAGGCTCCTGGTCAGAAAGGCTGCGGTTGCTCCCGAAGCTCTCATACCCCAGCAGAGGGCCTGAGGGGCGGAATGTGAGCCAGTTCAGATCCAACCATGAGGGATGCTCAGAGCACCCTGACGGGAGACTGGAGTGGATCTGATGCCTTCCACTTTCTTTTAAATCCTTACTGGACAGCAGGTGATTTACAATATTGTCAGTTTCTGCTGACACAGAGTCGGACACGACTGAAGCGACTTAGCAGCAGCAGCAGCATAAGCAGTATCATATGATGTCTTTCTCTGTCTGACCTACTTCACTCAGTATGACAATGTCTAGGACTATCCTTGCTGCTGCAAATGGCATTATTCCATTCTTTTCATGGCTGAGTAATATTCCATTGAGTGTATGTGCCACATCTTTTTTACCCACTCCTGTGTCAGCAGACATTTAGGTTGTTACCATGTCTTGGGCTTCCGTTGCAGCTCAGTCAGTAAAGAACCCGCCTGCCGTGCAGGAGACCCAGGTTCGATTCCTGGGTCAGGAAGATCCCTTGGGGAAGGAAATGGCAACCCACTCCAGTATTCTTGCCTGGAGAATCCCATGGACAGAGGAGCCTGGCAGATTATAGTCCCACGAGGTTGCCAGGGTTGGATATGGCTGAGCGGCCACACCACTAACTAGTACTATTATCTTGGCCATTGTGAATAGTCCCGCAGTGAACACTGGGATGCAAGTATCGTTCTGAATTACGGCTTTCTCCGGATATATGTCCAAGAGTGGGATTGCTGGGTCATTTGGTAGCTCTCTTTTTAGCTTTTTGAGGAACCTCCAAACTGTTCTCCATAGTGGCTGTCCCAATTTACATTCCAACCAGCAGTATAGGAGGCTTCCCTTTTCTCCACACCCTCTCCAGCATTTTTTGTTTGTAGACTTTTTGATGATGGCCATTCTGACCAGTGTGAGGTGATAGCTCATTGTAGTTTTTATTTTCATTTCTTTAATAATTAGCAATGTCGAGCATCTTTTCCTGTGTTTTTTGGACATCTCTGTGTCTTTTTTTGGAGAAATGTCTGTTTAGGTCTTCCATTTTTGATTGGGTTGTTTGTTCTTTTGGCATTGTGCTGTATGAGCTGTTTGTATAGGTTGGAGATTAATCCCTTAGCAGTTGCTTTGTTGGCAGATATTTCCTCCAGTTCTGCGGGTTGTCTTTTCATTCTGTTTCTGGTTTCCTCTGCTGTGCAAACGCTGATCTGATGCCTTCTTGTTGTGCGTTACTCCCAGGCCGCTGGGCCCACATGTATAGTCCCCACGGCAGGCACTGTGGTCACTTTCCAAATTATGGAAACACAACTGCGTATTTTGTCTGTGACGTGGTTTCATATAAAATTGATGCTGTGTAATGATGACGCTGTTCCCTGATGGAGGGAACTTCCGAGGCTCAGTCTCCCGTGTGAACTGGTGTGGAGACCCGATGGGAGTTAGGGCACATCTCTTACATTGCCATTTTAAATAGACTAGATAGATGAATGGATATAAACACAGGAATCAAATTTCTCCTTTACCCACAAGAAAGTTTGCATGAACAAATCTATGGAGAAGGTTATCGCTTGATACTTTATTTATTTACAAATAAAACTAAAGTCTTGGGCCAAACATTCTGAAAGCATTTCTGGTGGAATGGATTAAGAGTGCTTTTGAGGTTGCATTTTGGATTCTGTTTGAATTCATGCAACTCTTTCATCGTGTTTTATCCACTGTCATCACCTACACAGGTGATGTGATTTATTAACTGTCTCTCGTGATCTGTGTTGGAAAATCATAAACTAAGCATCATCTGAAAATTCAAAACACTGGTTAGAAATTGCATAGCTCAGTTTCTGAGTATGTGTGTGTTTGAAAATTGAAAACAGTATGCCAACTAAGAAGGATTTGGTGACGAGGGAGAGAAACTCCACACACTCCCAACCCCTCACAATACATGCCTGTCTGTTATGTTTGCTGTTTTGCTTCTAGAATTTGGCTGAACTATTTAGTGAAACCAGTGCTGAGCAGCTTCATGGGGTAGTCTGACCTCTAGAATGTCCTTGAACGCCTTTGGGTTAGTGACAAATCATGCCAGGGAGAGCAGGATATGGAAGGCCTTCCTTATAATCGGCACATCCTCAGAACGTATGGAAAAGTCTGCCCTTTCTGTGCTCGCTCAAGTTTCCTATTTTTCTTTTCCCTTCGATTTGATCTGGAAGCATTTAAGAATACAGATTCCTTCATTCCAACCACAATAATAGCATTTGCTGAAGACAAGTATCAGTATTTTTTTGGTTGAACAGTATTTCAAGCAAATCTGTCAGTGCAGGGCAAACCACATATATAGTCATCAGTTATGGAAAAAAACACAACTAGTCTTCTCTGACCTCTGTAATTCCTTCACAATTCTGTTCCTCACAACACAGCTGGATTGTTCCTTTCTTTCATGGAGGACTATTACAATATTTGGCTTCAGGAGTCTACCCTTGGCATGGAGAATTACATAAAATCCATAAACATGAACAATGATCCAAGTGACCACTTACATGAGCTGTTGAGTTAGAACTTCACAACAAGCAAATATTAACACATGTTTGTAGTTGAGCAGTGTCCTGGCTTGCCTGACAAAACCACATATGATTATGATTCCTTTACTGGAAGGTGGACGTCTAACATTGACCTTGAAGTTGACTGATGCTTCCAGGGTACAAAACTCAACTTGTATTGAACCTTCTTCTTTCCTTACATTTAAGGATAGCTCCATCCCACGGACAGATCTGTGAGCTCTTCAGCCTTTCGAAATGTATGTAGGAACTGGCTTCCCCTCTGGCTAATTTTTAGCCACTGTTCAGTGGAGAGGAGCTAAATTTTGTTAAAGGACTAGATTGAGGGTGGTCTTCAAATGCCAGGATGTAAGATGGCTGAGATTCAGAATGCATCCAGCCTTCCCCCACTTCCTGACCCGCGTACTCTTGTGCTCTCCTCCCTGGCTGGCCTCTTCCCTTCCTTTCTTTCCCCGTTTGCCCCCTCACTTATTTATATGTCTCTTTTTCTCTTCTCTTCATTCTCCTTCCTTTCTCTTATTCGTGGGTAAGATAAAGACCTGGAAATGAAATTGAAATTCACTGGTGCCTGTTCGCAGCCCCTGGAGGGGTTAGATGTTTAGATAGAGAAGGAAATAGCCAATTCCCTCCAGTTGTGTTACACAACGGGAGCAGGTTTTTCTCGTCACTCCTGCGCTGCGTCAGTCTGAGGTGTCTCCACTGCCTTCCTGTCTAGACAGAGGTCTGCCTGCATCCCCATCTCCCCAGCGGCTCAGTCCACAGCAGTCAGTGTGCTCAGGACCCACATGTCTCTCAGAGAGCCTGCCCCAGCCTCCTTGACATGCTGACCTTATCCTGATTGAGTCCTTCGGAGACCTGTGTATGGGGGGGCAGGGAGGGGGGCAGGGCACAGAAGACCCCTGTGACAGCTGTCAGCACCAGCCCTGACTCAGCTGTCTGGAAATGGCCACAGGCTGTGTTGAGTTACTCATGCAGCATTGTCTCATGGCGTGCAAAATCCAAACTCCAAAAACGTGTCTTATTGGTTGGGGGATGGTGCCTGAGGAAGTGCGGCTCTCTGCTCACCGGGGCCACCCACCCTCCTAGCTCCTGAGAGTGGAATCCTCAGTCAACATGTGAATGAATTATATTTTGTTACATGAAGTGAGGTGCTGAGTGGTCAGAGGGTGACTGTGAGATGGTAGATTAAACAAAAGTGGGTTGGATAAAGCCTGTGGTTCCCAAACTGTGTGGCCAGACACCCCGTGCACCACACCTGCCTACAGAGGTGCTGGAGATGGTGGAGATTTTCAACAAAACAGTGAGACTTGACATATAGATAAGGACTGCTGGCTTGAGTGGAGAAGGCAATGGCACCCCACTCCAGTACTCTTGCCTGGAAAATCCCATGGGCGGAGGAGCCTGGTGGGCTGCAGTCCATGGGGTCGCTGAGAGTTGGACATGACTCAGTGACTTCACTTTCACTCTTCACTTTCATGCATTGGAGAAGGAAATGGCAACCCACTCCAGTGTTCTTGCCTGGAGAATCCCAGGGATGGGGGAGCCTGGTGGGCTGCCGTCTGTGGGGTCGCACAGAGTCGGACATGACTGAAGCGACGCAGCAGCAGCAGCAGGCTTGAGACGGCTCTGCATCACAGTGTTAGCTCATTCTATGTTCTCTTTGGTAATGTGGTGGTTGTTGTTAGTTGCTCAGTCATGTCCATTACTTTGTGACCCCATGGACTGCAGCACACCAGGCTTGCCTGTCCTTCACCATCTTCTGGAACTTGCTCAAACTCATGTCCATTGAGTCGGTGATGCCATCCAACCGTCTCATCCTCTGTCGTCCCCTTCTCCTGCCTTCAGTCTTTCCCAGCATCAGGGTCTTTTCCAGTGAGTCAGCTCTTCATATCAGGTGGCCAAAGTATCAGAGCTTCAGCCTCAGCGTCAGTCCTTTGAACTTTGTGAAACAGTTTTTGGTGTGTGTGTGATGAAGACCAAGTCCTGGATGCAAACCAGTGTTGACGTGAGAGGAGGGTGGGGGGTCCATGAGAGGAGGGTGGGGGATCCAGTGTGGACG
>SJYT01062997.1:337276-367958 GCA_006410635.1 Cephalophus harveyi
TGAGAGGAGGTTGGGAGGTCCTTGAGAGAAGGGTGGGGGGTCCAGCGTGGACGTGAGAGGAGGGTGGGGGGTCCAGCGTGGACGTGAGAGGAGGGTGACTGGTCCAGCGTGACTCCAGGAGAAGTTGTGCCGTGGTCCAGGGCTGAGCACACGTACACACATACACTCATACACACATGAGTGGTCACGGTGACTTAAGAATAAAATACTGATATTTTCCTTCAATTTATGTGTATTTTTAAAAACAGTAACTTCTTAAGACCTAGATATTATTACATTCTTGGTAAGAACTACTTAGCAAACAAGACTGTTCACTGCATCTTTTGGTTTTGAACACCATGAAAAATTGCTGAGACACTTAGGGTCTTGTGAACTAAGAAAGTCTGCTTTAATGTCTGGGGAGTGAGGGGAAGACTTGAAGCAGGAGACAGAAGGACCGTGTCACCCTGAGGACCTGAGACCTGCCTCTGCCCCCTGACCCACTGCCCTAGCCCTGGGAAGGCTGGCTGGGCCAAGGAGCTGGGGCTCCTCTCTGGGCAATTGGCACACCCCAAACGAAGAAAAACCCACCCGTGACAATCCAGGAGTTTCTCCAACACAGAGGCAGCTACGGGAAGGCCCAGGTGCCCTGTGCTCTCTGCTGCTCCGAGCTTCCACACAGCTCAGAACCATGTGGATGGGAAGAGATCAAACCCGCACGGAGAAACTGCCCTCTGGGATGGTACGGAAAAGCAGGATCAGCTCCCCAGAATGCAGCGTGGAGGCAGCAGACGCACTAAGAGAAATCGTGAAGCAGCACCGCTAGCATCAGAGAGACAAGAGAATCGGCGCATCCAGGAAGCAAAACTAAAAATCCAAGAGCTGGGAGGAGGGGAGGGCGTTCAGAAACTGAGGAGTTCATGGAGTGAAAAGACTAGGAACAGAAACAAAAGCTGGGAAAATGTCTGACAAAGGAGGAGGAAAAGACAGGAGGGATGTAAGAGAGGAAAGGAATGAAAATCAGACGGTAGAGACCCACTCGGGTGGACCACATATTCGCAACTAGGATTCCAGGAGGCGAGGATGAAGGGGAGGGATTATGAGCGAGATACTATGTTTATTCCCCAAACTGGAGGCAGTTAGTGTCCAGACTGAAGGGGCCTGAGCGCACACTGTGTCTAGACACACTGATGGTCACGCATCCTGTGAAGTCACAGGGCCCGGGACGAGACCATGATCGCCCCACACCCAAGGAGACAGCCTCGGCGCACAACAGTACATGGATCGGAGAGCCCGGGCCTCTGAGCGGGCTCACAGCACACAGAGGTGAGGCAGGCCTTCCACGTGCTGCTGTGACGTGGCCTCCAGCGCAGAGCCGGACCCCAGGCGAGCCTCTGGCTCCACGCAGAGCAGCACTCGGGATCTGTCAGACTTGCATGCCTCGAGGACTGCCCCGCACCACCTGTCTGTAGGGTGTGCTCCTGGCAGAGAGAACTCACCGGCCGGAGCGAGACGCAGGGCAGGAAGGAGCGCGACAGCAAAGGCGAGCAGAGCTGGGGGCACCCACAGGGCACGGCCACGTTGGTATGTGACGAGGACAGACACAGTGCGGCGTTCGCCACTCAGAGCTCAGGGCCATTGCCCGTCTCCCGCCCTGACGACAGATGATGGGCAAGGCTGGTGAACTGACCCCAGGTCGCATCTCTGCTTGGCCTGACCCCCATCCGTGCCTGCGGGATCAGCTGGGAGCACACATGTACCTGCTTGTGGACGTGCTCTGATCTGACCCAGAGCTGAGAGCAGAAAGTCGGCCAGGTTAAACTTCAAAGCAGTCACGTGATAGACGCAGACCCCGCCAGGTCTTCTGGCCAGCTGTCCCGCAACTGCCCGTGCTCAGCCCCTCCACACAAGCCGCCACCCAACCAGGAGCCCCAGATTTCCCAGGAGACCCTGCGGCCTTGCCCACTCAGGACCCCTGTGTGCTTCGGTAAACGCCTGGGGAAGCTCAAGTTTTTTCTGACAGTGGCAAGCTGGCCTTTTCTTTACATGACGAGATAAATGCTTGTGCTCAGTCGTGTCTGACTTTTTCAGGTGCCATGGACGGGGATCCCCGCAGACTCCTCTGTCCGTAGGATTTTCTCAGCGAGAATACTGGAGTGGGTTGCCATTTTCTTCTCCAAAATGCTGTTAGTCAGCATTTGAAAACTAAGTGAAGTCAGAGAAAAATAAGTATCATATGACGTCTGCTAAGCTGCTAAGTCACTTGTCGTGACCGACTCTGTGCGACCCCAGAGATGGCAGTCCACCAGGCTCCCCCATCCCTGGGATTCTCCAGGCAAGAATACTGGAGTGGGTTGCCATGTCCTTCTCCAATGCATGAAAGTAAAAAGTGAAAGCGAAGTCGCTCAGTCGTGTCCGACTATTCGCGACCCCATGGACTGCAGCCTACCAGGCTCCCCCGTCCCTGGGATTCTCCAGGCAAGAACACTGGAGTGGGTTGCCGTTTCCTTCTCCAATGGATGAAAGTGAAGTTGCTCAGTCGTGTCTGACTGTTTGCGACCCCATGGACTGCAGCCTACCAGGCTCCCCCGTCCATGGGATTTTCCAGGCAAGAGGACTGGAGTGGGGTGCCATTGCCTTCTTTCACTCATGTGAAATCTAAAATAATGATGAAAGTGAACTTATTTGCATAACAGGAATAGTCACAGATGTAGAAAATAAGCTTACGGTTACCAAAGGAGAAGGAGGCTAGGAAGGGATAAGTTGGGAGATTGGGACTGACATCCACACACCACTATATGTAAGATAGGTAACCGTCACAGACCTTCTGGGGGGCACGGGGAGCTCTGCTCAGTGCTGCAGCAACCTGTGTGGGGAAAGGATCTAAACGAGAGCGGGTGTATGTGCACGTGTAACTGACTCACTCTGCTGGACCCCTGAAACCGACACAACATGCAAACCGATGACACTCCACTCACAATAAATTACAAAGTGAAACTAACTAACGGGCACACTCTTGAAGGAACTAGAGGTATGTTTTAAACAGACAGGGACTGCTGCTGCTGCTAAGTCACTTCAGTCGTGTCCGATTCTGTGTGACCCCATAGACGGCAGCCCACCAGGCTCCCCACTCCCTGGGATTCTCCAGGCAAGAACACTGGAGTGGGTTGCCATTTCCTTCTCCAAGGCATGAAAGTGAAAAGTGAAAGGGAAGTCGCTCAGTCGTGTCCGACTCTTAGCGACCCCATGGACTGCAGCCCACCAGCCTCCTCCGTCCATGGGATTTGCCAGGCAGGAGTACTGGAGTGGGGTGCCATTGCCTTCTCCAACAGACAGGGAAATCGAACGGAAAGGAAGACTCAGCTGGGGTGGGTGTTCGGGAGCATTACTAAAGAACTGGTCATCTTTCTTTTCTTAGATTTATTGGTGAGTCTGCTGGGGTTCATTTCATTGTTACTCCCTAATCTATGCGTTTTTATTTTTTTAATTTTTTAATTGAAGTGCAGTCGATTTATAATGTTAGTTTTTGCTGTATGTTAAAGTGATCCAGTTTCATATACATATATATCTATTCTTTTCACATTCTTTTCCATTATGATTTATCACAGGAAGTCCTCTAAAAAATGTATATGTCTTATAGTTGATTCAGTCTTACACTGAATCACATCTTGCTCTAACTTTAGTCCGGAGTCCTTTTTATTATTATTATTAATAGTTGCGTTAGCCAAATTATGTGGTTTGGAAGGTAAAAGCTGCATTTTATTTTTAGTTAGGCTGGACCCCAAAGGGGGAAAAAAAAAAGGCCTGTGAAGAAAGACATTTATGAAGACATCCCCTAGTTACCCAGAGGATCCAGTAATATAATCCATGCTGCTTCCTCATTTTATGTTTCTGCAGACAAAATGGTTTTGTTTGTATTTGATGAAGAGTTAAGCATGACCAAGAAGTTGAATGAAATTTGGAATTAACCTCTGACAGGTAGTTATGTGATTAAGTAACTTTTAAGTAATGGTAAAAAAGACAGAATTTACCATCAGCAAAAAGATTTCTGATTTAGTAAGTTGTTATATGTCTTCAAATCAAAGCTTTCCAGTTAGGAAAATTGGATCCAAATAGATCATAATTAGAGTCTTTAGAAGGTTTAAACTTTTCCATTTTTTAAAAAGGACAGTTTTTTAATACAAGCAAGTGAGCCTCTGTCTTTGAGACAAGCAATCATTTCCTGATTCCCATCCCTCACCAAAATGTACTTCTGGGATGTCTTAAGGTCTTTGTTCAAAGATCCTCCCGGGTGAGAACTGGCTGCAGCAGCCAGGCTCGTGCCCTGTCTTCCTGGCTTTCTTCTTCCCTTAATGTCAGAAGCATACAAGCCAAGATGCTGCTTTCTCAGCAAAACATGAGCCTGTAGTCACTTTCGGATGCAATTTTCCAAGAGAAGCAAAGCTGAACAACTTCTAGGGCATTGGACTAAAGCTTTATCTTGTAAAAGTCCCTGAGACGTGGCAATGTCTGAAGATAACCCAAAGAACTTGCTCGTGCTTTTTTATGCTGACTTTTTTGTTTTGTATGTAAACTGTCCAGTCGGTCATCAGCTCTATGCATGAACATACCTCATTTTATGCAGGAGAAGTGTTCCTGAGAATTTCTGGAAAATGAAGTTTGTTGAGTCAGATTTGTAACATGAAGCCTTTTCATTCTCTGAAGGGTCCTCTGGGTGAGAAGGGGCAGCTGTATAAACAAGCTGGGTTTTTTTTTAAATGGCATGATTTTTTAAAAAATCACAAAATTGTAGATAACATAAGAAGGCACTCTGAGAGTTGACGAGGTCATTGCTCCCAGACCGATTTCTCTCATCCCTGCTAGGTAAGATTTTATGCTGATATAAAAGGTACGTTTACAGCACAGCACTGTATGAACTGTAACCACTGTGCTTGCAAGGAAAGCTTCTCAGGCATTTCTCTGTCTCCAGAAGCTCCATCTTCCAGGACAGTGCGATGGGGAGCGGGGCATGGGTGCCCAGCAGCAAATGCTGCTGAGCCCACCTCCCAGAGAATGGCCAGGACAGGGTGGAGGGTGGGGGGTTTCCCCAAATCCCCGTAGACTGGGCTGTCCACCTCTTCTCCTACCAGCAGAGCTATATGGCGGTGCCCTTGGGGCTGGCCTGGCGTCCTTCCAGCGTGGCTGGTACCTGGAGGACGCCGAGCCCACCTGCTCGTGCAGATGGGTTTGCAGTGAGTCACTTGGAAAGTGAGAGTAATTCGGATGTTCAGATCCAAGAAACTCCCCCCTTCGCACCTTTCACAGCTTCATTTCCGTTGAGTTCCCCATCTCCTGGACGAGGAGCAAACGCAGAGCACCTAAAGGCCTTGTGCTGAGGAGCTCATGGGAGGCAGGGTGTGGCCTTCAGCGTTTCGGCCTCTTCGTTAATTAACTGTGACCTTGGGAGGATCCCTTGGGACCTTGCCCAAAGGAATGAGCAATGTGAACTAGTCCTTGTAGCCCAGATTTATGTGTTCAGTTTACAAATCCCCAGTCCCTGATACGCTTCCAGATAAATCTGACTTTGTCCAGGATTTGTCTTACGTGACTCCCCCCCCTTCCCCCTACCGACTGGAATTGTTTCTAGCTTTGTGTCTTTCTTGTCGGTGGAGAGCCTGGAAGTGTGTGCAGTGCAGTCAGGACGCACAGGGCACCCTCCCCCTGCTCCCTGTCACCCTCCCGTACTGGCCGCTGAGCCTTTGCATCAGTGATGGTCGTGTACTATAAATGCTCTCAAGCCTTTCCCTGAAAACCCTTTCCTAATACGCCAAACAGCTCCATCTAACAGGATTCCTTGGTTTTTGAGCCAGGAACTCCAGTAGGCTCCCTAGGGCAGTGTTTTTAAACTGTGGATCAAGACCTATGAAAGCGGATGGCAACCCCCCATTCGTTTAAAACAAACTGGAAGAGAAAATGCATAGTGCCCAGCATTTTCCCACTATTTGTAGCACAGGAAGTCTTCCATGATACCATTATTTAAAAAAGGGAAAATAATTTTGTTTGTTGAAACAAAGCAATATGTTATTAAGAACTCAGCATATCTTGTGATTGAAGTCAAGGTCAACATGCTCTCTTGGGCTATAAAGGAAGACATACTTTCATTTTATTTACTGTTTTATTGGTCTCCTTTTTATTTACTTATTTTTCGTTTTCCCTGTGTTGGATCTCTGCTGGACTTTTCTCGAGTAGCGTGGACGGCGGGGTGGCAGGATCCTGCTCTCTAGCTGCAGTGCTCAGGCTTCTCATTGCAGCGACTTCTCTTGTCCCAGAGGATGGCCTCTAGAGCAGTTGGGTTTCAGCATTTTTGGTCCCCAGGCTCTAGAGCACAGGCTGAATAATTGTGACACACGGGCTTGATCACACCCATGTCTCCTGCATTGGCAGGCAGATGCTTTACCATGGAGCCACCAAGGAAGCCTTCATTGGTCTACTTTTGCATTTCCTACTTCTGTTGGTATGTGAAAGTTAAGAGATGTGATGTTAATAAATAGCAGTATTTTTATTATAAGATCAGTTCAAAAAGAGTAGATAGAGTGAAAGTCTGAGAATAAGCCAAAGAAGAGTGACTATTATTGTGACTAGTGACTAGTACTGTGACTATTATTAACACAATAAAGACAATTGATATTTCTCCCGGCAATCTTGATTCCAGCTTGTGTTTCTTCCAACCCAGCATTTCTCATGATGTCCTCTGCGTATAAGTTGAATAAGCAGGGTGACAATATACAGCCTTGACATAATCCTTTTCCTATTTGGAACCAGTCTCAGTACTTCTTATAAACCCACTGTGTTTACAGCATAAATTGTTTTGAGGCCAGTTTGCTAATCTCATGCCTGATGGTTGACTCCAGGGGAGATGCTTTACTCTGAACTCTGAGAAGCATGCCATCAGGGCTGTCAGAGGCAGGGAAGCGCAGCCCCCATCCAGGTCTGCCAGCTCTTGCTACAAGGCCCAGGGGCGCAGACACCAGCGCCTCCACGTGGCAACCACTGTGTGGCGCCTGACTCTGTGGTTCAGCCGTTTGCAGCTCTGTGGTCCACGTCAGGCTTGGCCCCCACCCCATGGGTGCACGTGGTGGGCGTGGCCAGCCTCCAGGGTGGCTGGGATGTGCCAGGGGTCTCGGGTGATGGGCAGTGGCCCATCTCAGCTTGGGGGGCCCTGAGTTCCAGGTCACCAAGGGTCCATCAGGGCTCACAGAGATGGAGCAGAGGCAGAGGGCCCCTGAGACTTTGGCTCCGAAAGGACATCATTCCCACCGCCCCCAGGTTAAAGCAGCTGCCAGGCCAGCTGAATCTCAGGACTGGGACAGAGCCCCATGTGGGGGCCTGGGTATAGGAGGGGAACCCCCCAGTTCCCAGGACTGAGAAAGGACTGCAGAACCTGGTGTATGTGGGGGGACTGGGTGTGGGAGGGGGACCCCCAGATCCCAGGACTGAGACAGGACTGCAGAGCCTGGTGTGTGGCGGGGGGACTGGGTGTAGGAGGGGAACCCCCAGATCCCAGGACTGAGACAGGACTGCATAGCCCCATGTGGGGAGGCCTGGATTTAGGAGGGGATCCCCAGATCCCAGGCTGAGACAGGACTGAAGAGCCCAGTGTCCAGGGCCTGGGTGTAGGAGGGGAACCCCCGGATCCCAGGCTGACACAGGACTGCAGAACCCAGTGCCCAGGGCCTGGATGTAGGAGGGGAGCCCCCGGATTCCAGGCCTGGGACAGGACTGCAGAACCCAGTGCCCAGAGCCTGGGTGTAGGAGGAGATCCCCTGATCCCAGGCTGAGATAGGACTGCAAAGCCCAGTGCCCAGGGCCTGGGTGTAGGAGGGGAACCCCCGGATCCCAGGCTGAGACAGGACAGCAGAACCCAGTGCCCAGGGCCTGGATGTAGGAGGGGAGCCCCCGGATTCCAGGCCTGGGACAGGACTGCAGAACCCAGTGCCCAGAGCCTGGGTGTAGGAGGGGATCCCCCGATCCCAGGCTGAGATAGGACTGCAGAGCCCAGTGCCCAGGGCCTGGGTGTAGGAGGGGAACCCCCGGATCCCAGGCTGAGACGGGACAGCAGAACCCAGTGCCCAGGGCCTGGATGTAGGAGGGAAGCCCCTGGATCCCAGGCCTGGGACAGGACTGCAGAACCCAGTGCCCAGAGCCTGGGTGTAGGAGGGGAGCCCCCAGATCCCAGGCTGAGACAGGACTGCAGAGCCTGGTGTGGGGGGTGCCTGGGCCTGGGTGTAGGATGAGCAGCCGCAGCCATTCCTACAAACAGTCCACAGCACAGTCTCACATATTCCACATGATGTGCAATTAATCAGTGTCTGTGGGAATCAGAAAAACACAACGTTTCTTAACATTTACCAACACAGCCATCCTATGTCACTGATGCAACACAGACAGTCATCCCATGTAATAGTAGCTAATAGACTCCCAAAATGACAGTGCAGCTGAGATAGGACTGCAGAGCCCAGTGCCCAGGGCCTGGGTGTAGGAGGGGAGCCCCCAGATCCCAGACCTGGGACAGGACTGCAGAGCCTGGTGTGGGGGGTGCCTGGGCCTGGGTGTAGGAGGAGCAGCCGCAGCCATTCCTACAAACAGTCCACAGCACAGTCTCACGTATTCCACATGATGTGCGATTAATCAGTGTCTGTGGGAATCAGAAAAACACAACGTTTCTTAACATTTACCAACACAGCCATCCTATGTCACTGATGCAACACAGACAGTCATCCCATGTAATAGTAGCTAATAGACTCCCAAAATGACAGTGCATGTTATGCATTCATTGATTAACTAGCAATAGCTACTACACTCTACATTAAGCTTCTTTTTAGCGAAACCACCGACAGTTCCTTACGACGCAGCAGTCACCCTATGTCACCAGGCAGTGCCCTAAGCATAGTGCGTATCTTGTCACAACCATAGATGGTCATGAGAGTGAAGTCTGGAGCCCGACTTGGTTCAAATTCTGATTTTGCCGCTCATGAACTGCGTGACTTTGGGTAAATCAGTTAGCCTTACCGTGCTTCAGCTTTCCTATCTGTAAAACAGGTTAATCATAGGAAATGTAACTTGCAAGGTTGGCATGAGGGTTAAATCTAAACTCAGGTCTGTTCAGTGCTAATAGTGGTAGCTCGTGCTGGAGAAGGGCTTCTGTAACTGAACTGTTGTGATAGTTACCAGCATCGACCCTCATGACAACCCTGTGATGGATGATTAATGAGTCATGGTTCATACATACAAGACCCAGAAGGTACATTCTCTTACTGTCTCCACCTTTAGATAAGAGGTGGACCAGTGTCACAAAGGCACCACATAGCAAGACCCTCATTCGTGCCCTGGTCTCTGGTCCCAGAGTCTGTGCTTCTCACGCCACAGAAGACAGCCACGCTGTGTAACAGTAGCTTCCAGAGTAACTGTCTGCAGTCAAACATTTCCCCGTTATGTTCTCTTTTCCCCATTGTTAGCTTCTCAGAGAAGCTTGATGTCCCCAGTAAGGGCTTCCGTTGAGCAGCTCTTTTGTTATTGAGAAATTTCATGAGCATCAGCCAAACTAGGCAGGGCTGGCGTCTCCCACGTACTGAGCATACGGGCACACGTACGCTTTGCAAACCTCTTGTGTCCTCGTCGCAGTACCCTCACAAGGAGTACATTATCCCTGTTTTATAGGCGAAGAAGCCAATACTGATGAAGACAGAGCTTGGCCACAATCACCAAGCATCTATCTGACTCCAAAGCTTTGCCACCAGCTTGAACAGCTAAATTAAATGTCAAGAGATTGCACTGTGAATACTTCGTAAAGTGACCCCATGATAACTGCTACCGAATTTGCTTGGGTTAGAAGGCAGAAGTCCGGCTTCTTAAGAGCAACCCTGTGGGTGCCCTCTGATGAGTGACTCTGTTCTCTTCCTTGCAGAGGAGATCTGCACCCTGGTTATCGCAGAGACATTCCCCGAGGACGCTGGCATCTTCACGTGCTCGGCCAGCAATGATTACGGCTCAGCAGCCAGCACTGCCCAGCTGGTGGTCACCTCAGGTACGCCAGGTCCCCGCTGCAGGAAGGACCGCCCGGAGGACTGCCCAGCCTCCAGGAGTCATGCTAAGAATCCGTGCTTCATCACAAAATGGAAGGCTGGGGTGGGGGGTGCTGGGAGGCGGGGGACGGGGGTTGGGCAGTGGGAAACGAGCTGAGAACACAGGATGATAGTGTGGTGAGAGAACACACGTAGGCAGCTATTTCAGGTGTGTGTTCTCTGTCTTGGGAACAGTGGAGCTGGCTGCCCGTGTCCTCCTGCCTACCGGCATGACGCAGGGATCGGGAGGCACCAGGGCGGGTCAGTCACTGTATAACCCTGCTCAGTAGACCCAGAGAAGCAGCAGAGATCGTAGAAACCAAATTTTACTGGGAGCTGAGTCCTACCAAAAACTCAAGCAGCGCATTGTATTGTTGAAACCAACCTCTGAGAATATCGGGGCATTTTTGTAAACTCAGAAACTTAGCACTTAGGGAAAGTGTGAAACCATTCTTTTCCTCTATTTCTTTGACCTTTAGTTAACTGTTTTCTGGGGCTTCCCTCGTGGCTCAGTAGTAAGAAGCTGCCTGCAACGCAGGAGACATGGGTTTAATCCCTGGGTGGGAAAGATTCCCTGGGGAAGGGAATAACAACCCACTCCAGTATTTGTGCCTGGAGAATTCCATGAATAGACGAGCCTGGTGGGCTACAGTCCATGGGGTCACAAAAGAGTCAAACTTGAGTATTCTGCTATTATTAACTTGCCTTAGTTGGATTTTATGGCGATGTTTCTATTGTTTATTTTACAACGGTTATAAAATACCTCTTTGACCAAGGCGGCACCTAGCACCGCGGTCAGGAGGCAGTCCTCAGCTGGAGGTGGATTCAACGCTCTGGAAGTTTCAAAGGGATTTCTCTGGAAGCCAGCAAGCTGGTTGGTAGGGGGCGGCAGAGACACAGACAGACCAGTTTAGGGCGGTGGGAGGGCTTCCTGATTCTTCATCCTCAGTAAGAAAGGAACTGTAAAGTGCTCCTTCAGAGGGCTCCGCTGGCAGGACTGAGGACTCTGTTAACAGGGGGCTCCAGGGTTGTGATCGGAGCCACAGAGAGGGCCCAGTATTTGATTTGGGGTTGAAGATGGTCCCAGCGAACGGCCCCAGCACAGGCGCAGTGCTCTGACCGTGCAGCCAAAGCTCCGGCTCCACGTCTGTGTGACTGAGATTAGCAAGTAGGATTTCCCATTTTTCTCAGGGGTAAACCTACTCTCGGCCAGACGTGATCAAGAGCTGTTTTCAAGCTTTCTGCTCACCCCAGGGAGCATCTTCAGGACACTGCAGAAGCCCTGCTGGGTGATGGGCGGGGCACAGGGTCCTCGGAAGACGCACCGATGTTCTCATGTCAGGATGCTCTCCGTTATCCACTGAGAGTAATGAGCAGTGTGTTCTGCACTGAGTCACAGCTGCAGCGGTCCTCTGAACGGGAAATAATTCCCTATGAGGTCGTAAGACATTTCCCTGAGAGCCTTGTTTGGCTTTAGGACAGACGAGTGAAGGAGTGAGTTCTCGCTGCCCAGCACAGAAAACCTCTGTAGCCTGAGCTAAACTCAGCAAAGCACAGGTAGGGTGTTCTAGGCTGAAACAGAGAGGATGAAGTGGTGTCCGTTGACAGTGTTTGTGTGGTCTTTTTCTTTTTTAAATTTATTTAAAGTGAAGTGGCTCAGTCCCACTCTTTCCGACCCCAGGGACTGTAGCCTACCAGGCTCCTCAGTCCGTGGAATTTTCCAGGCAAGCGTACTGGAGTGGGTTGCCATTCCCTTTTCCAGAGGGATTTTCCCGACCCAGGGATTGAACCCGGGTCTCCGCATTGCGGGCAGACGCTTTACCATCTGAGCCACCAGGGAAGCCCAGATTTATCTAATTGGAGGATAATTGCTTTACAGTACTGTGGTGGTTTTTGCCATGCACTGACCTGAATCAGCCACTGGTGCGCATGTGTCCCCCCAGTCCTGAACCCCCTCCCACCTCCGTCCCCACCCCATCCCCCAGGATTGTCCCAGTGCACCAGTTTTGAGTGCCCTGCTTCACGCATCAAACTTGCACTGGTCATCTGTTTTCAATATGATAAGATACATGTTTCAACGCTATTCTTTCAAATCATCCCACACTTGCCTTTTCTCACAGAGTCCAAGAGTCTGTTCTTTACATCTGTGTCTCTTTTGCTGCCTTGCATATACGATCGTCATTACCAGTAGTCTGTTGTCATCTTTTTTTAGCTCCTGTTTGAAATTTGTTAATAGCCTAGTAGCTGGGGTCCCACATGTGAGCTACCTGGGAGATGAAGTCCAGCCTGGGGGACCAGCCTGCCCCGCCCCGCCCCCGCCCGCTCCGGCCCTGTCCCGCAGCAGCCCCCACCCGGGCTCCAGGCTGTGGGTGGGGTGGGAAGGGGCTGGCCAGGCCATCTCACCGAGTCCCCTCCTCTCCCTCCTTCAGCCAGCACAGACACCTGCGGCTACGACTCGGCGGGAGAGTCCGGCAGTGGCCACTTCCCGCTGCCCTCTCCCCTATGGGAGGCGAGCCCCTTCGAGCTGGTGGCACAGAAGCCGGCAGAGGCCCCTCCCGAGAGCCGCCCCGAGTCGGGGCTGAGCTCTGCTTCCGACAGGGAAGCCACCCGTGTGCACCCCACGCGCGGAGTGAACGGAGTGGTGAACGGCCGAGCCGACGGCGGCGCCGCTCTCCCCAGCCCCTCCGCCCTGCTGTCCCCCGTGAAGGAGCCCCCGCCTCTGCTCGATCCTATCACTGAGGCCGTGTTTCCATGAGGATGGACTCCCCAGGGCCCTGTCTCTTATACACATCTCTGTCCCGCAGCAGCCCCCACCCGGGCTCCAGGCTGTGGGTGGGGTGGGAAGGGGCTGGCCAGGCCATCTCACCGAGTCCCCTCCTCTCCCTCCTTCAGCCAGCACAGACACCTGCGGCTACGACTCGGCGGGAGAGTCCGGCAGTGGCCACTTCCCGCTGCCCTCTCCCCTATGGGAGGCGAGCCCCTTCGAGCTGGTGGCACAGAAGCCGGCAGAGGCCCCTCCCGAGAGCCGCCCCGAGTCGGGGCTGAGCTCTGCTTCCGACAGGGAAGCCACCCGTGTGCACCCCACGCGCGGAGTGAACGGAGTGGTGAACGGCCGAGCCGACGGCGGCGCCGCTCTCCCCAGCCCGTCCGCCCTGCTGTCCCCCGTGAAGGAGCCCCCGCCTCTGCTCGCCAAGCCCAAGCTGTGAGTACCCCTGCCGCACGTCCACGGTCTGGCCTCTGCTAGGGGCTCAGGGTCCAGACCTCCCCCCGGGCAAGGCCTCCTGCAGGCAGGTGTCCCGGCTGTGTGACCTTGCTACTCAATGGGGCCCCCCAAATGTAAAAAACACCCCAAAGCAGAGAAATACATGAGAGGCTTGGTTCAACCTGCCTTTTTCTAAAAACCATAGCTGGTTTCAGCTGTGATGGTGTCCTGCCCGGGGCAGAGGTGTCTTCAGAAGGTGGTGAAGGGCCTGCTGAGAGCTGGCCTGTGAAAATCACTGCCACTGTCTTAAGTGGAGAAGTCGGTGAGGAAACCTGACTAAGCACGGAGCCTGTGGCTGAAGATGGAGGTTCCAGGTGTGGCAGCCTGCTGGAGGGGCGGAGAGAGAGCGCCTCTCCCAGCCCAAGCCACTGGGTGCAGCGTTCCACGAAAGGCATGCTTCCACCCACACCACCTTCCTACTTGGTTCCCACTGTTAAAAAAGGATGGTGACGCCTGTATGCGCAGTTTGCGCTGGTGCCACCGGGGAGGGTGGTGGTGAACCCGTTAGAGAGTCAGTTAAGGCATCCCTCTGAGCAGAGCAGAGCTGAGTCCCTGCCCTGATGGAGGTCGGCGGGAGTCCTATCACTGAGGCCGTGTTTCCATGAGGATGGACTCCCCAGGGCCTGTGCTCCGCTCGCTGTCTGGGGGAGGGGTATGCTGTGGGGCAGGAAGGCAGTCTCAGGACAGGAGTGACGCTTCCTCCCCCTGCCTGTGGCTCATTGTGGGAACGGGCCAGTTTTCAGATTAGGATGGCATCTTACATTCGTTCATCACTTTATTGTTTATTGGGCAGTTTTGTGGGCGTTATTAGACCACTCAAATAACAAATCAGCCAGAGCAGTGCCTGAGTCAACAGATGGGCAGGCACTTCTGTGAAAGGAAACTTCTGCGCTGCCCTGTATTGCAGCTTTTGCTTTTACTATCTTTTACAGTGAACACCTCAGGCTTCCTCCTGTATCTGCCGGGCTCGTTTTGTGGGTGGTGGGCTGCTAGTTGTGTACAGTGGCGTGTTCCTCACCTAGACAAAGCCCCCTGAGATGCGGGCCAGGTCTCAGCAGCTCAGAGAGGCCATCTGAAGAGAGGCTTGTGCCCCTGTAGCTCCAGCCCACTGAATTAATTGCCCCGCCATCTGCTTTTATCTTTGCATCCAGAGTGCGTATTTGCAGTGCTTTGGATGAAGCAAGGGGCCAGCCCTCCTAGGGCAAAGAGGGAAGATGTCCCCTGACAAGACCTGCTGGCTGTTGAGTATAAATCACAGGAGAGCAAACAGAAGGAGCTGCTCACAGGCCTCACAGCCTCCATATCTCAGGGGTTTCAGCAGCTCTTCAGCTCTGACTCCACTGTATGGGGGGATGTCTATAAAAGATGGACGGAACACTTCTGTGGTTATTAAGAGCTACTTGAATGGCTCGGGCACAAGTTTGTAGACTAACATCATGATCTGCTTGTTAGTCAGGTGTNTATCTCAGGGGTTTCAGCAGCTCTTCAGCTCTGACTCCACTGTATGGGGGGATGTCTATAAAAGATGGACGGAACACTTCTGTGGTTATTAAGAGCTACTTGAATGGCTCGGGCACAAGTTTGTAGACTAACATCATGATCTGCTTGTTAGTCAGGTGTTAAGTTTAAAGTCAAGCCCCGGGAAGGTGCATTTCAGTGTCTAATTTCCCTTCATGAGGAAATTGAGGGAAACTTGGTAGCTTAGAAGTCACATCGCTGGTAGCAGGTTTTGTCCTGCTTTCTGTTTTCAAATCTTTGTGTGTAAGTATATCCTTAGAGCATCCCTTCATGATGTCCATGTTGTATGAGTACCTTCTAGTTACTACGAAGGAAATAATATGTGATTGATCCTTCCAACATATATATCAATTTTTAAATTTCCTTAGGAATTTTAGCACTTTTTAAAATTTTGTTTTCATCACAAAGCAAGTGCATGCTTGAAGTGGCAGGTCAAACAATACAGAAGTGGTTGAGGGAACCAGTGCCAAGGTCTGGTATGAGGCCTTCCACCCCTTTCTCTGTTATCTGAGAAGGTTGGCTCATTGTTTTAAAGGTTGTATCCATTGATAGGAATCCCACTGAATGACATCTATAGATAATGTGGAATGATGTCCAGGGTGTCAATGATTAAAGTAACCACCAAGTAAAATTATTATAATAAGTAAAATTCTTATACATGTCTGTTTCTTTTCATACTTTGGGAAAAAATGAAATTTTGCATCTTATGATTAGCAGTGGAAAAACTGGTCCACTCGAATCTTTTTTCATCAACCTATGAGTTTACTCCTTTTCATAGAAAAGGAGAGGCTTATGTTTGGGGAGTGGGTAGGGAACTTTATGGCATACCATTCATCTGAATCATTTGTAACCAAAAAAAATAGGAAACAATTAGGAGGGACTGAAAATAGTAGGAATTTAAATATTTACTCTTATTAATTGAATCTGAAAAGGGTATTTTATTTGTTAGATTCCTGAGAAGTGTCATTGTTAGAAGGAAAATCTCTTTGTATTTTTCCTCTCAAATAGCTCAGTAGCAATCATGAGAGGAGGAAAAAAAAAGACTAAAATGAAAAGATAGGAATGTCCTTAATTCCTTTCTGCAGCAAGATTCTAGAACAGAAACCCCCAGCATGGGTCTTGCCGCCCTCCCAGCCCCTGGCTGCGGTCGGCCTCTGCCCTGCGGGTGCACCCCGGCCCAGGGTTGTGGGTTCCCACGTTCACTCCCAAGGAGATGTCCTTGGCTCAGACTCTGCCCCTCCAGTATGAGTTCCCTGGGGTTGAGCATAGCCGTTTAGTGAGTTCCAGGTGCCCACATACCACACCATAGACCAGAGGGCACTTTCACTGCACCCAGGGAAGTGTCCGAGAGTCTCCATGTCTGACACACAGCGTTGCCCCTCGCAGTGCACAGGAGAGAAGTGAAGTGCGGCTGAAATCATAGTGCTTATGAGAGCGAAAGAGGAGGGAAGGAAGGTAAACTAGCTTGTGAGCTACTTGTCATGTTATCGTCCTTGTTCAGAGCCCACCGAGTAAGTCTACAAATGCTGCCTAAAGAGGCAAAATAAATACACCACTCGGTTTGTTAACGGGAAACAGAATCCCGTCTCTATTCTTGCCGAAAAGCAGTCCGTGAAAGACACAGGCGTGTGGCATCTCCGGGGACAAACCTGGGGGCACCTCGGGGCCACACTGAGCAGGCGGCATGTGGAGAGCACAGAGAGGCGGGTCCTGTCCGCTCACCAAGCGCATCTCCTGCACCAGGCCCGGAGGCGTGGAAAGAGCGCATGCTGCCGTCAGACCCTGATGCTTCCTGCTGCTTTGATGTTCTTCCTCTGTGTGTGGAAGGAGCCGATGAGGCATCCGAGAGGCGAGGAGAGGAGGGGAAGCCGGGGCACGTCCCAGTGCTGGACGCGGGACCGCTCAACAGGGAGACGGTGCACGCGTGTGAGCCGAGCGCGGGTCCTCCCCCGCCTCAGGGCCCCCACCTGTGTCTGTGGATGGCGGCGTGACCCTGCAGCGCTCCCTGCCCGGTCACGTGCCCGAGGTGTGGGCGGAGCTTGCTCGGTCAGCTGCCCGAGGTGTGGGCGGGGCTTCCTCTGCTTGTCCGCCCTTCTCACTGCCCCGCCCTGGCCCCTGGAGGAAGCAGTGTCAGGATTCCTACCTGAAAGAGCCAAATGGCTTCTCAGATGGGCTGCTCCTCGGGACCCTTGCGTCTTCCCACCCTGAGAGCCCCGGTTCTTCCTGCAGCGCTTGTCTTAAAACGGGACGGGCCCTATAAATGGACTGTTGCTACCATGTCGCCTGGTCCAGTTCTGGGTTGACATCCGCATGATGAGGAGCAGTGGGGAGAGCAGACAGGAGGAGGAGGGGCAGCCCGGACCCTCTCATCAGAGGGTCAGCTGAGCCGGACCTGCCCTGCCTGGAAGCTCCCCATGGTCCCCACCCCGCTTCTAGACACGAAATTGGGACGTGGGGTCCCCTTGCCTGGAGTGTTCACTCCCTGGCATGTCTTTGGGCTCAGACGGCTGGCTGCCCGCTTTGTTCCCTGTTACCACCTGCCCTGAGGCGTCCCCAGCTGTCAAACCACAGTCTCTGCCGTCCCCACAGCGCGTAGCTATTTCTGATCTCTGCTCACTTGCCTGCAGGCTGGTTTGGGTGATGTTTCTCCCATGGGGATGCTTCTTACCGCGGAAGACCTCACTGTCTTCTCAACTGCCGTTTTACTGGGTCCTTGGACATTTCCCTGAGAGCCTTGTTTGGCTTTAGGACAGACGAGTGAAGGAGTGAGTTCTCGCTGCCCAGCACAGAAAACCTCTGTAGCCTGAGCTAAACTCAGCAAAGCACAGGTAGGGTGTTCTAGGCTGAAACAGAGAGGATGAAGTGGTGTCCGTTGACAGTGTTTGTGTGGTCTTTTTCTTTTTTAAATTTATTTAAAGTGAAGTGGCTCAGTCCCACTCTTTCCGACCCCAGGGACTGTAGCCTACCAGGCTCCTCAGTCCGTGGAATTTTCCAGGCAAGCGTACTGGAGTGGGTTGCCATTCCCTTTTCCAGAGGGATTTTCCCGACCCAGGGATTGAACCCGGGTCTCCGCATTGCGGGCAGACGCTTTACCATCTGAGCCACCAGGGAAGCCCAGATTTATCTAATTGGAGGATAATTGCTTTACAGTACTGTGGTGGTTTTTGCCATGCACTGACCTGAATCAGCCACTGGTGCGCATGTGTCCCCCCAGTCCTGAACCCCCTCCCACCTCCGTCCCCACCCCATCCCCCAGGATTGTCCCAGTGCACCAGTTTTGAGTGCCCTGCTTCACGCATCAAACTTGCACTGGTCATCTGTTTTCCATATGATAAGATACATGTTTCAACGCTATTCTTTCAAATCATCCCACACTTGCCTTTTCTCACAGAGTCCAAGAGTCTGTTCTTTACATCTGTGTCTCTTTTGCTGCCTTGCATATACGATCGTCATTACCAGTAGTCTGTTGTCATCTTTTTTTAGCTCCTGTTTGAAATTTGTTAATAGCCTAGTAGCTGGGGTCCCACATGTGAGCTACCTGGGAGATGAAGTCCAGCCTGGGGGACCAGCCTGCCCCGCCCCGCCCCCGCCCGCTCCGGCCCTGTCCCGCAGCAGCCCCCACCCGGGCTCCAGGCTGTGGGTGGGGTGGGAAGGGGCTGGCCAGGCCATCTCACCGAGTCCCCTCCTCTCCCTCCTTCAGCCAGCACAGACACCTGCGGCTACGACTCGGCGGGAGAGTCCGGCAGTGGCCACTTCCCGCTGCCCTCTCCCCTATGGGAGGCGAGCCCCTTCGAGCTGGTGGCACAGAAGCCGGCAGAGGCCCCTCCCGAGAGCCGCCCCGAGTCGGGGCTGAGCTCTGCTTCCGACAGGGAAGCCACCCGTGTGCACCCCACGCGCGGAGTGAACGGAGTGGTGAACGGCCGAGCCGACGGCGGCGCCGCTCTCCCCAGCCCCTCCGCCCTGCTGTCCCCCGTGAAGGAGCCCCCGCCTCTGCTCGCCAAGCCCAAGCTGTGAGTACCCCTGCCGCACGTCCACGGTCTGGCCTCTGCTAGGGGCTCAGGGTCCAGACCTCCCCCCGGGCAAGGCCTCCTGCAGGCAGGTGTCCCGGCTGTGTGACCTTGCTACTCAATGGGGCCCCCCAAATGTAAAAAACACCCCAAAGCAGAGAAATACATGAGAGGCTTGGTTCAACCTGCCTTTTTCTAAAAACCATAGCTGGTTTCAGCTGTGATGGTGTCCTGCCCGGGGCAGAGGTGTCTTCAGAAGGTGGTGAAGGGCCTGCTGAGAGCTGGCCTGTGAAAATCACTGCCACTGTCTTAAGTGGAGAAGTCGGTGAGGAAACCTGACTAAGCACGGAGCCTGTGGCTGAAGATGGAGGTTCCAGGTGTGGCAGCCTGCTGGAGGGGCGGAGAGAGAGCGCCTCTCCCAGCCCAAGCCGCTGGGTGCAGCGTTCCACGAAAGGCATGCTTCCACCCACACCACCTTCCTACTTGGTTCCCACTGTTAAAAAAGGATGGTGACGCCTGTATGCGCAGTTTGCGCTGGTGCCACCGGGGAGGGTGGTGGTGAACCCGTTAGAGAGTCAGTTAAGGCATCCCTCTGAGCAGAGCAGAGCTGAGTCCCTGCCCTGATGGAGGTCGGCGGGAGTCCTATCACTGAGGCCGTGTTTCCATGAGGATGGACTCCCCAGGGCCTGTGCTCCGCTCGCTGTCTGGGGGAGGGGTATGCTGTGGGGCAGGAAGGCAGTCTCAGGACAGGAGTGACGCTTCCTCCCCCTGCCTGTGGCTCATTGTGGGAACGGGCCAGTTTTCAGATTAGGATAGCATCTTACATTCGTTCATCACTTTATTGTTTATTGGGCAGTTTTGTGGGCGTTATTAGACCACTCAAATAACAAATCAGCCAGAGCAGTGCCTGAGTCAACAGATGGGCAGGCACTTCTGTGAAAGGAAACTTCTGCGCTGCCCTGTATTGCAGCTTTTGCTTTTACTATCTTTTACAGTGAACACCTCAGGCTTCCTCCTGTATCTGCCGGGCTCGTTTTGTGGGTGGTGGGCTGCTAGTTGTGTACAGTGGCGTGTTCCTCACCTAGACAAAGCCCCCTGAGATGCGGGCCAGGTCTCAGCAGCTCAGAGAGGCCATCTGAAGAGAGGCTTGTGCCCCTGTAGCTCCAGCCCACTGAATTAATTGCCCCGCCATCTGCTTTTATCTTTGCATCCAGAGTGCGTATTTGCAGTGCTTTGGATGAAGCAAGGGGCCAGCCCTCCTAGGGCAAAGAGGGAAGATGTCCCCTGACAAGACCTGCTGGCTGTTGAGTATAAATCACAGGAGAGCAAACAGAAGGAGCTGCTCACAGGCCTCACAGCCTCCATATCTCAGGGGTTTCAGCAGCTCTTCAGCTCTGACTCCACTGTATGGGGGGATGTCTATAAAAGATGGACGGAACACTTCTGTGGTTATTAAGAGCTACTTGAATGGCTCGGGCACAAGTTTGTAGACTAACATCATGATCTGCTTGTTAGTCAGGTGTCAGTTTAAAGTCAAGCCCAGGGAAGGTGCATTTCAGTGTCTAATTTCCCTTCATGAGGAAATTGAGGGAAACTTGGTAGCTTAGAAGTCACATCGCTGGTAGCAGGTTTTGTCCTGCTTTCTGTTTTCAAATCTTTGTGTGTAAGTATATCCTTAGAGCATCCCTTCATGATGTCCGTGTTGTATGAGTACCTTCCAGTTACTATGGAGGAAATAATATGTGATTGATCCTTCCAACATATATATCAATTTTTAATTTTAGCACTTTTTAAAAATTTTACTTTCATCACAAAGCAAGTGCATGCTTGAAGTGGCAGGTCAAACAATACAGAAGTGGTTGAGGGAACCAGTGCAAGGTCTGGTATGAGGCCTTCCACCCCTTTCTCTGCTATCTGAGAAGGTTGGCTCATTGTTTTAAAGGTTGTATCCATTGATAGGAATCTCACTGAATGACATCTATAGATAATGTGGAATGATGTCCAGGGTGTCAATGATTAATGTAACCACCAAGTAAAATTCTTATAATAAGTAAAATTCTTATACATGTCTGTTTCTTTTCATACTTTGGAAGAAAAGGAAATTTTGCATCTCATGATTAGCAGTGGAAAAACTGGTCCACTCGAATCTTTTTTCATCAACCCATGACTTTACTCCCTTTCATAGAAAAGGAGAGGCTTGTATTTGGGGTGTGGGTAGGGAACTTTATGGCATACCACTCATCTGAATCATTATAACCAAAAAAATAGGAAACAATTAGGAGGGACTGAAAATAGTAGGAATTTAAATATTTACTCTTATTAAGTGAATCTGAAAAGGGTATTTTATTTGTTAGATTCCTGAAAAGTGTCATTGTTAGAAGGAAAATCTCTTTGTATTTTTCCTCTCAAATAGCTCAGTAGCAATCATGAGAGGAGGAAAAAAAAAGACTAAAATGAAAAGATAGGAATGTCCTGAATTCCTTTCTGCAGCAAGATTCTAGAACAGAAACCCCCAGCATGGGTCTTGCCGCCCTCCCAGCCCCTGGCTGCGGTCGGCCTCTGCCCTGTGGGTGCACCCCGGCCCAGGGTTGTGGGTTCCCACGTTCACTCCCAAGGAGATGTCCTTGCCTCAGACTCTGCCCCTCCGGTATGAGTTCCCTGGGGTTGAGCATAGCCGTTTAGTGAGTTCCAGGTGCCCACACACCACACCATAGACCAGAGGGCACTTTCACTGCACCCAGGGAAGTGTCCGAGAGTCTCCATGTCTGACACACAGCGTCGCCCCTCGCAGTGCACAGGAGAGAAGTGAAGTGCGGCTGAAATCATAGTGCTTATCAGAGCGAAAGAGGAGGGAAGGAAGGTAAACTAGCTTGTGAGCTACTTGTCATGTTATCGTCCTTGTTCAGAGCCCACTGAGTAAGTCTACAAATGCTGCCCAAAGAGGCAAAATAAATACACCACTCGGTTAGTTAATGGGAAACAGAATTCCGTCTCTTTATTCTTGCCTAAAAGCAGTCCCTGAAAGACACAGGAGTGTGGCATCTCCAGGGACAAACCTGGGGGGACCTCGGGGCCACACTGAGCAGGCGGCATGTGGAGAGCACAGAGGCAGGTCCTGTCCGCTCACCAAGCGCATCTCCTGCACCAGGCCCGGAGGCGTGGAAAGGGCGCATGCTGCCGTCAGACCCTCATGCTTCCTGCTGCTTTGATGTTCTTCCTCTGTGTGTGGAAGGAGCCGATGAGGCATCCGAGAGGCGAGGAGAGGAGGGGAGGCCGGGGCACGTCCCAGTGCTGGACGCAGGACCGCTCAACAGGGAGAGGTGCACGCTTGTGAGCCGAGCGCGGGTCCTCCCCCGCCTCAGGGCCCCCACCTGTGTCTGTGGATGGCGGCGTGACCCTGCAGCGCTCCCTGCCCGGTCACCTGCCCGAGGTGTGGGCGGAGCTTGCTCGGTCACCTGCCCGAGGTGTGGGCGGAGCTTCCTCTGCTTGCGTTCTCACTGCCCCGCCCTGGCCCCTGGAGGAAGCAGTGTCAGGATTCCTACCTGAAAGAGTCAAATGGCTTCTCAGATGGGCTGCTCCTCGGGACCCTTGCGTCTTCCCACCGAGAGCCCCGGTTCTTCCTGCAGCGCTTGTCTTAAAACGGGACGGGCCATATAAATGCACTGCTGCTACCGTGTCGCCTGGTCCAGTTCTGGGCTGACATCCGCATGATGAGGAGCAGTGGGGAGAGCAGACAGGAGGAGGAGCGGCAGCCCGGACCCTCTCATCAGAGGGCCAGCTGAGCCGGACCTGCCCTGCCTGGAAGCTCCCCATGGTCCCCACCCCGCTCCTAGACACGAAATTGGGGCATGGGGTCCCCTTGCCTGGAGTGTTCACTCCCTGGCATGTCTTTGGGCTGCAGACAGCTGGCTGCCCCCTTTGTTCCCTGTTACCACCTGCCCTGAGGTGTCCCCAGCTGTCCCCATAAACCACTCTCTCTGCCGTCCCCACAGCGCGGAGCTACTTCTGATCTCTGCTCACTTGCCTGCAGGCTGGTTTGGATGATGTTTCTCCCATGGGGATGCTTCTTACCGCGGAAGACCTCACTGTCTTCTCAACTGCCGTTTTACTGGGTCCTTGGTCAGGGCCTGTCAAACTGTAAATGCACAGAAATATTTTGAATGAATGAAATAAGAACAGACCCACAAAGAGCAAGAAGTCTCGCCCATTTAGAGTGACCTCATTCCTCGGGGTTACTTCTGACCCAGGTACACTATAGGGTCTCTACTCTCTGTCCCCACCAACCACAGAGGTCATTTGACGGTACTTCCCACTGACCCGCTTGTCCTAGAAGTTGAGTGAATATGAAGGATCAAATTAAAATCCCACTGATGGAGTTACAGTAGAGAAGGACATCCAGGGTACTTGATTTGGGAGCCTTTTCACTTCCTCATTTCTTCTGTGTNTCCCCACCAACCACAGAGGTCATTTGACGGTACTTCCCACTGACCCGCTTGTCCTAGAAGTTGAGTGAATATGAAGGATCAAATTAAAATCCCACTGATGGAGTTACAGTAGAGAAGGACATCCAGGGTACTTGATTTGGGAGCCTTTTCACTTCCTCATTTCTTCTGTGTCACCTTTTATGAATATCTTACTTTACAATGCTATAGAGAACATGAGATGTGTGGAAAAGCGAGGGATCCTTGCACCCTGCTGCCTGCTGGCTGGAGGGCAGGCACACTGCTGCTTCAAGGTGTGTGTCCTTGACGGGTCAGCACCGTCTGATGCGGACATCTGCGTACCTTCCAGGGCTGCTGGCTGCTCCTCCCCATCCTGTTTACGTGGGACACACCCCAGGCCCCGGGTGCAGCCCCGTCAGAACGTTGGAAGTTTTCCTTCCTTTCACCTTTGCTGGCTGGGGTTCAGGATCTCACTCTTGAATTCTGTCTCTCTGCCTGTTTGGCTTTAGAACACAAATGGTCTCTGAGGTTCTATCCTAGGTTAAGCCTTACCTGCTCGATCTAAACACACAGCTGCTGCTGCTGCTGCTAAGTCGCTTCAGTCGTGTCCGACTCTGTGCGACCCCATAGACGGCAGCCCAACAGGCTCCCCCGTCCCTGGGATTCTCCAGGCAAGAACACTGGAGTGGGTTGCCATTTCCTTCTCCATTGTGTGAAAGCGAAAAGTGAAAGTGAAGTCGTTCACTCGCGACCGACTCCTAGCGACCCCATGGACTACAGCCTACCAGGCTCCTCCATCCATGGGATTTTCTAGGCAAGAGTACTGGAGTGGCTTGCTATTGCCTTCTCCGCTAAACACACAGAACAAAGAGAAAATGAGGAAAGCAGCTGGGGGCAAAGTAAGGAACAAAGGTCAAAGAGAGCCCTCTCCCAGTAGGTATGATGAGGTCCTTAAAGATACAGAAATGTCCTAAAAGAAGCTTGAGAGCGTCTTGTGTCTAAAATAGAGTTGGAAGTATTTGCTGATAACACTACGTATATTTGAAGTAGGTCTCAGCCATCCAGAAGAATGCTTTATGTTCATCTTAAATATTAGGTGCTTTCCATGAACGAGTGCATGATGATGCAATGTCTCCAGTGAATCCATCTCATCTTGTCTAAGTGCATATGAGGGCCCGTTGAGTGATCACAAAGTAAGCTGGAAAATGTAGTCCCTGCTGGCTGCTGCTGCTGCTGCGTCGCTTCAATCGGGTCCAACTCTGTGCGACCCTGTAGACGGCAGCCCACCAGGCTCCCCTGCCCTGGGATTCTCCAGGCAAGAACACTGGAGTGGGCTGCCAGTTCCTCCTTCTCCAATGCATGAAAGTGAAAAGGGAAAGTGAAGTCGCTCAGTCGTGGCCAACTCTTAGCAACCCTATGGACTGCAACCTACCAGGCTCCTCCATCCATGGGATTTTCCAGGCAGGAGGACTGGAGTGGGATGCCATTGCCCTCGACCCCTGCTGGCTAGAGACCTTTTATTTTTAAAGAGGCAGACCTGGCTCAGAGGAAAGACAGAGCCATGTATGAACCACATGCCCAGAGACAGTGCTATGAATCTGGTGTCCAAATATTAACAAAAGTGTTGAGCGAAAACTACTAGAACTCATGTATGAGCTGAATACTAATTTTGTGGGGAAAAAAAAAAAAAGAAGTACTATTTCAACAAACTAAATGTGTGTTATGTGGGATTCTCTGGCAGTCCAGCGGTTAGGACCCGTGTTTTCACTGCTGAGGGCACTTTTAGCCCTTGGTCAGGGTACTAAGATCCTGTAGGTCACACAGCATAGCCAAAAAAATAAGTAAAAGTTCCTACTGTGTGTTAGAACGAAATACAGCAGATGTTACCAGGAGCTCTCAGGGAGGTGGGCTGCTGAGTACGTGATGTTTTCTTGTTCACTTGATTTCCCAACTGATTTTTCAACAGTATGAGTTCTTTTATGCTTACAAGTGTTATTTTAAAAGAAAGAAGCCCTGGGACTTTCCTGGTGGTCCAGTGGTTAAGACTCCACGCTTCTAATGCAGGGGCCCGGGTTCTGTCCCTGACTGGGGAGCTGAGATCCCGCATGCCTTGTGGCATGACCAGAGAAAAAACCAAAGAGAGACAGTTTTTTTAAAAATCCAATTTAAAAAATTCTTTAACAAAATAAGCCCTTTTGTAGCCTATCTCTGCCGTCCTCCGCCCTCTGTACAGCCTCAGCTCAGTCACCTGGGCTGATCAGCTCTGAGCACAGCTGGAGGCAGGAGGCTGCGGCCCGTGAGCTCCCACCCCACCCCCCGGCACCAAGCCCTCCTCTCCTCCCAGACGCCTGGGGCTCCTGGACTCCCTGTGGGCTGTGACCGCATCCTGGGAGCCCTCCCTGGAGGGCTGCGTTCCAGACAGACTCTGCTCCTCACTCACTGTGCGCCTCTCTTCTCCGCCAACCACACCCCCTGCCTCCAAAGGCGTCTCAGGCATTGGTATAAAAGTGACAAGAGTCAGACATTTCCATCTTAAAGCCCAGATAAGCCAGATATTTTACAGATCAGCCTTGAGTGGCCAGTCCGCACAGGGCCTCGCACAGACAGTAGGATGCAACCTCCAGCTCAGAAGCACTGGGGAAGGAGAAGAGACGCGGAAAGGAAGATTGAGGTTCCAAGTCAGATAACAATACCTGCCAACAGAGGCAGAGGGGCTGTGGCGAATGGGATGAATAAGAGCCAGCAAGGCTGAGGCCAGCGATGAGAGGTCAGGGAGACCAGGATAGGACTTGTGTGCCTTGTGGAAATGGGGAGAACCCATTGGGATTGGACACTGGCCCACGGCGCCCTCAGGGAGCCTGGTCTCAGGACTCGGTGACAGCTGTGGTCTGCCCTCCAAGGTGAACACTGCGTCAAGGCTTTCTCCTTGGCTGGCACCACTGGCCGGGCCCTTGCTGGGTCAGAAAGGGAAGCAGGTGAAGCCGGATTGGGGCTTGAGGGGCTAGGAGTCAAGGGAATGGACACCAAGGATGAAAATGACTCAGGAGAGGAGATGGGAGAACAGGGAGATGGGGAAGCAAGCGAAGGGGGAGAGGATGCTGAACGTTCAAAACCTCAAGACAGAGGAACTTGCAGGTGGCTGAGGCATTCTAGGGATGTCTGAGTGTCCAGTAGAGGTGCAGGACAGGATGTCACAGCATGGAGAAGGTGGTCAGGGAGTCCAAAGGGGACAATTTTCTGTGTCTGACTCTGTGACCCCATGGACTGTAGCCCGCCAGGCTCCGCTGTCCATGGGATTCTCCAGGCAAGAGTACTGGAGTGGGTTGCCATGCCCTCCTCCAGGGGATCTTCCCAACCCAGGGATCAAACCCAGGTCTTCCACAATGCAAGTGGATTCTTTACCAGCTGAGCCACAAGGGAAGCCCAAGAATACTGAAGTGGGTAGCTTATCCCTTCTTCAAGGGATCTTCCCAACCCAGGAATCGAACCAGGGTCTCCTGCATTGCAGGCAGATTCTTCACCAGCGGAGCCTCCAGGGAAGCCCAAAGTGGACACGTTAGAGGAACGTTTACATGGATGACGACCAGGGGAATCAGTGAAGCTGTCAGCAGAGTGAGCACCTGGCCAGGGCTGGCGTCAAGCTGGGGAGAGGAGTGCTGGGCGGGCGCAGAGAACTTGAAGAGAGACGGCCACCCGAGGGGATCAGCACCGTCCTCGGAGTGGACCGGGGAGTCCAGGACCACGCGGGACCACTCTGGACCACGTGATCCAGAGAGGATCACAACAGGTTTCCTAACATTCTCAAGACTTCAGTAACGTGCGTCAGTACAGAAGCATTTCCAGTGACATTGTTCGAGAAGGTGGGGTGTTGTGTGAGAATAAGGACCCCACAGATAACCCTGCAGAGGGGGCTCTGTGGGACCAAAGCAGGGGGGCCGGGAGGAGAGGCAGGGCCAGGCTGCCTCGGGGGAGGGGAGGGGCAGGACCGTCAGGCGCCCGGGGTCACCTGCTGGGGTTTCGCGCCCAGCGACCCAGGCACGGTGTTAGTACTGAGAAGCAGATGGCCATCTCCAGTCCAGTCCACACTTGTCTGCTCGTCGCTTCTCCTTTTATTTCCATCATAGCGGTGTGTTCGTTCTGTGGTTAACCACCTCTTCCATCCAGGGAAGACTGTGAGTGGGTTTTTATTGCACAAGCCTCTTTGCTAGATTTTGATACTGAAAGACAGTCACTCTCAGCTAGAGAGTCTCTAACCCATCGGTATTGAATTTCAGTTTGTGTCTACAACTTTTACTGCTAGAGAATTTATTTCTGTCTGCTGCAACAGACCAACATTGGGTTGCCAGTTTTGTTTCTGATTTTTTTTTTTTTTCCGTCCATTTCTTTTTTTCTGTGACCATGCAGATCCTTCACTGAACAGAATCCATCACCTAATGGTGAAAATATTAGTCACAGGGAGCTTTATTTGAGTTAATTCCTCTTACATGTGTAAAAGCAGACTGCTCGTTTTCTCAGCAAACCTAGGAATGACTGTTTCCTTACTTGACTTAAGTTATGATTACACAAACCTCATGGAGAGCGCTGGAATGGATGTTGGTTTTTGAAAACTTTTTCCATATGTGGCAGGGAACTGGATATTCTTTCATTTGGTTTTAAGAATAAGGTCCTTATTAAACGAGTTGGATAAAACACGTAGATTTTCATGAGACACGTTGGCTGGATAACCGTGTGTAAATTGACACACAAGTCTGCTCCCTTCTTCAAAAGGAAGCTGTGAGTTAATTGTAATCAGGACCTGCAGCTTTGCTGTGCGAGGTTCCCATCTTCTGACCCTGGGTGTGGAGGTCACACGAGGGTGATGTGGGCGCCTCCTGTGATCAAGGCTGTGGGAGGGATATATATTGACTCTGAAGGTTTTTGATGATGCTCAAAAGCCTTTGTAAACAAAAGCATTCAGTTAGAGTCTCTGTCTCTCGCGTCTCTCCCCCATCTTAACTCAGAAACCCTGGAACGTGCCTGTTGTATGCCCTGCTTTGGTTCTCAGCGTCCCGTGGGTCCCCCCTGTATGTCTATGAGGTCGAGGGTGTATCTTTGCAGATGGTCTTTGTGACTCCAGCCTCCTGGTATGAAGCTAGTGACACCATGGATACACTAGCATACTCTCCAAGTATTTTCCCTTCTCTCTGCATGTTGGGAACCACAAAGAGTAGGTCCAGTTCACTGGTGTGCTTTTTTATCTCAGAAGATTTTATAAATCGGTCACATATGGGTAATTATGTGGCTCGGCTATCATTGCAAACTTTTCTGCTTTCCTAGTAATAGCCATTAAATGTGAAGGTTGTGAAAGATTTCTGGAAAGACCACAAATATTTCCTTGTCCTTGTTTCTCTCTTCATTGGAAAATAGTTCCCATGCCATCTGGTTTCTGGGATGTATCATTGTGTGCAGTACCGTCTGCAGCAAGAAAAACAAATGCCGTCAAACACGGGCTGGGTACCATGCGGCACAGTGAAAGGCCTCCTGCCATTTCTAACTTGGACTTCGTAGCTTGGCCCTCTGGACATTTTGGCCCGGGGGGAAGCCTCATTCTGGGAGGCTATGTTTATCGTCTGATTCCCTCCTCTCCTTCACGAAGCTGTTGTTTCCTTTGAGCAGCGTCCTTTACAACCAGTGTGCATTATGTCACAGAGCAGTCTCACACTCAGAGGAGAGGGTTCCACAGTGAGGCCTCCTGGAGAAACAGCAGGAATTTCACCTCATGTGTTCTCATTATCCTGCGTTTAAGAACTGTATTTGGTCTCGTCCTTACTGTGACAGTCTGACACTAAACAGCTGTCTTGCTGGAGAGAAAGATAATGAAGAAGTTTTAATTTTTACCAAAAATGGCATATGGAAGTTTCTAGAAGCAGTGAGATGGCCCCTGTCCGTGTGTTACTTGAGAAGTTGATTTCTGCCAAGGGCTACTGCCCCCGTGGTCACTGTGTGTCACCCACGGGGAAGCGGCGAGGCTTTCTCCTGAACGTAATGAAAGGTCAAAGACCGCTTGCACACAGTCCGTAGGAAGCAGTGTAAGTAAACTGGAATTCTCCCACAGTCGTGAGTGGGTGGAGTGAGGGGGCCCGGCTCTCCAGTGCCGCCTTTGTTCTGGAGGGGGTGGGGGCGCCTCTGAAACGGGAAGCCTGGAGCTGGGGCTGCCTGCCCGTCCGCCCTTGCTCCGCATCCGGGCCTGCATCTCTCGGCATCTCCTCCTACCTGAGCGCCTGGCAGGGTGCAGGCAGGCTGGTGATGAGCTAGACGCCACCCAGATAGAGACTGGGCCTCAGACCTAGAGCTGGATTTGGGTGGAACCCGGTGGCTGAGGGGGTCCAGGCAGACAACAGGCATCGCGGACAGACCCCAACTGGGCCTGTTTGGGGAAGCCATCCCGCCAGGCTGTCTCTGTGTCGTGGGTTTGGGTGGGAGGTTGGCCTGAGCTGAATGGCCTTTTGCTTAAGAGCTTGACCTCTGGAAAATGACCAGAAGTCACTCCAACATTGTGAGTATCTATGGGCTTCCCTGGTGGCTCAGAGGTTAAAGCGTCTGCCTCCAGTGCGGGAGACCCGGGTTCGATCCCTGGGTTGGGAAGATCCCCTGGAGAAGGAAATGGCAATCCACTCCAGTATTCTTGCCTGGAGAATCCCACGGACAGAGAAGCCTAGTAGGTTACAGTCCATGGGGTCGCAAAGAGTCGGACACGACTGAGCGACTTCACTACTCACTACTCACTACTATAGATGATAAAATAAAGTTTTGAATTCCTCTGTCTCCCTGATCCTTCCTAGCCTGCAGCGTACACTCCAAAGGGTCTTATTCAGTCATGCAGTTACCCAGCCGTGTCTGACTCTTTGTGACCCCATGGACTGTAGCGCGCCTAGCTTTCCTGTCCTTCACCATTTCCTGGAGCTTACTCAGATTCATGTCCATTGAGTCAGTGATGCCATCCAATGGTCTCATCCTCTGTCATCCCCTTCTCCTCCTGCCCTCAATCTTTCCCAGCACCAGGGTCTTTTCTAATGAGTCAGCACTTTGCATCAGGTGGCCAAAGTATTGGAGCTTCAGCTTCAGCATCAGTCCTTCCAATGAATATTCAGGACTGATTTCCTTTAGGATGGATTGGTTTGATCTTCTTATAGTCCAAGAGACTTTCAAGAGCTTTCTCCAACACCACAGTTCAAAAGCATCAATTCTTTGGCGCTCAGCCTTCTTTATGATCCAACTCCACAGAGTCTAAAACTAATTTAGGGTTGTATGAGAAAATAACTGAGTTCCTCTAGCTCGCTGCATCCCACTTGGTTGTGAGCAATCTCTCATTTACTCTGGATTTATTCCCAGGTT
>SJYT01062997.1:375362-392382 GCA_006410635.1 Cephalophus harveyi
TTCCTTTTCATGGCTGAGTAATATTCCATCGTGTGTATGTACCACACCTTCTTTATCTGTTCATCTGTTGATGGACATCTAGGTTGTTTCCTTGTCCTGGCTATTGTGAAAACTGCTGCAGTGAACACTGGGGTGCATTAAATGTTGCATTTCTTGTGTTATTTTCCTGCTGTGAAAGTATCTGAAATGCAGGTGTGTCCCCTGGCGGTCCCCGCATTCTCTTCTCCATTCTTGACCAGCTGCTCTGTGGCTCAGGGCACAGCTGTTCCTCCTGACTCCCCTTCACTGTCATCTTTGCAGTGCCTCCCCCTCTTTCTTTTCTTGGTTCCTGGCTCCTAAATGCCCAGTGTTTCATTTTTTTCATTTTCCTCTCTCATATGCCAAAAGCACACACCCTCCAGCAGCTTTCAAAGAAATCATTTAGGACCAGTGGGTTCTAGAACCAGACATGAAACAACAGAGTGGTTCCAAATTGGGAGAAGAGTACGTGAAGGCTGTATATCATCATCCAGCGTATTTAACTTATTTAACATCATACGAAATGCCAGGCTGGATGAAGCACAATCTGGAATCAAGATTGCCAGGAAAAATATCAACAACCTCAGATATGTAGATGACACCACCCTAATGGCAGACATGAAGAGAAACTAAAGAGACTCTTGATGAAGGTGAAACAGGAGAGTGAAAAAGTTGGCTTAAAAACTCAACATTCAAACAACTAAGATCATGGCATCCGGGATATCACTTCATGGGAAATAGATGGGAAAAAAATGGAAACAGTGAAAGATTTTCTTTTCTTGAGCTCCAAATTCACTGTGGATGGTGACTGTAACCAAATAAAAGATAATTGCTCCTTGGAAAGAAAGCTGTGACAAACCTAGATAATGTATTAAAAAGCAGAGATTGCACTTTGCCAACAAAGGTCCTTAGAGTCAAAGGTATGATTTTTCCAGTAGTCATGGACGAATGTGAGAGTTGGACTATAAAGAAGGCTGAGTGCCAGAGAATTGATGCTTTGCAACTGTGGTGCCAGAGAAGACTCTTGAGAGTCCCTTGGACTGCAAGGAGATCAAACCAGTCAATCCTAAAGGAAATCAACCCTGAATATTCATTGGAAGGACTAATGCTGAAGCTGAAGCTCTAATACTTTGACCACCTGTTGCAAAGAGCCGACTCATTAGAAACTACCCCAATGCTGGGAAAGGTTGAGGGCAGGAGGAAGACGGGGCAAAAGACAATGAGATGGTTGGATGGCATCACTGACTCAATGGACATGAGTTTGAGCAAACTCTGGGAGATGGTGAAGGACAGGGAAGCCTAGCATGCTCAGTCCATGGGGTCGCAAAGAATTGGACAGAACTTACTGACTGAATAACGAGTAACAAATGACCCTGGTTGTTTGAAAATGTTTTTATTGTATCCTCACACTGATTTGGCAGTTTGGCTAGGTCTGAAGGGACAGATAGGCTTTTCCTAACAGTTCTGAGGAACTCGCTTCAGAGTCTTCCAGTCTCCAGTACTGGCATGGAGGAGCCCAGGGCCAGTCTGCTTTCTGGGTCTCTGTGTGTGACCAGTTATTGTTTCATTCTACAAACCTGTCAGATCTCATCTTTGATTCTGTTGCTCTGAGATTTCCTCAGTGATGCGTAGTATTTTTCCAGCCTTATACAGGATATTTAGGTAGGATAGTTGCAATTTGAAAATTTATTCTGCAAATTTCTTCCTATCACTTTTTGCTTCCTCTCCAGTCTCTCAGTCCTCTCTTGCCAAAACTTGTATTATCCTGATGTTTAGAACTGCTGCATTAGGCCTGAGGTTCTGATTTTCTGTGCTTTTCTTGCCTATTTTCATTGTACTTTCTGTAGATCTCTTCACCTTTGTCTCCCAAACTTTTCGCTGAATTTATCATTTCTGCAGTCATACGTTCATTTCCCAAGTCTTCTTTCTCATTCTCTAGATTTTCTGTGGCATCCTGCTCTGTGTCAGGGATGACATCGTGCCCTGTATCTCTCTGCAGCTATTAATCGTTGGATGTTTTTATTGGGGGTAGGGGTGACTGTCATTATTGTTGTTACTTAGCTGTCCCCCACCATTTTTGGCATTTTCTCTATTCCCTCAAGTTTTCTTTCTTGCTTGCTTTCTTTTTTGTATCCACTTGCCTTGAATTCTGTGTCTGACGTTTTCCTTAAATATCTCATGATCACTGACTGGAAACTGGTTGGCTGCGGCTTGCTGGCAGTTAGCGGTCCTCCTGATGTTTGGCAAGGACCCCAAATGCCAGGGTCTACAGGCCTTTCCTCGTAGGTTGCTCAGTTTCTCCAGAAGAAAAAGTGTTCATTTCCTTCCATGTCCAAGACTGGACAAGCAGGGACTGCTTGGCAGACATCTGGAGGCTGGGGGAGAGGGGGCTGGCCTCATCCCTAGGTGGACACATCCACCTAATTCCTGTGTTCATCTTCAGCCCCTTCCCTCTGCTGGGCCAGGTGTCACTGGGTCTCACTGTCCCCACAGTGGAAGCTTCCTGACTCTGAAGGATAGGAGGAGGCGTGGCTGAGGCTCCAGGAATGGGTGGAGCTGGTCTCCCAGGAACCCCCAGGCTGCCCTCTGTGCCGCCATCCCCCGCCTTCGGAGGAGGCTAGAGGCCAGGCCTTCTCGCTGCTCAGGGAGGGCCCTTCCTGTTGGTGTCAGCTCCTGGGGGCACCTGGTTGCCACCCTGCTGTCCTGGAAGTCAGTGAGGCTCCTTTCACTCGTATCCCAGTGAAACCACAGTGGTTCTCTCTCCCTCCCTTCCCCTCTAACACCCCTGATCTAAGAAAGAAACAAAAATAGAATGCATCCATTGAGTTCACCACGTTTTAGTAAAAGCCTATTTGTGACTTTGGACCTTGTTGTTAAAGGAACGCTGTTTCCAGTCTCAGGAAGCTGTTTAGACCCAGGAGAGCCCCTACCGCAGACCAGATGACCTTGAACAAGCCTCACGCCCCGTCCCAGTTCTTCCTCGAGTCAAGGGCGCGTCGATGTGCCTGCTTCACGGGACTGTGCTCTTAGTGACAATGTGCTGGCGCAGAGCGGAGCCACAGGGCGGGCACCCAGCTGGGGCTGCCTACCTTTGTTGGCATTAATTTCATTAAGGCAATGTGGACAATGACTCTTTTGTTCCTTGACTACACATAGACAAAGTTTCTGAAATAACCAACTTGCAAACCTTGCAAAATACAAGTAAATTTTTCCTAGGTTATGTTCCCTCCCACCCCACCACCCTGGCTTCACCTTGAACATGTAGTGAGGAAAAAATTTTGATGGAAAAATCACTGACCGATTAGGAGTTCTGGTTTTCATTCAAGTCCCCTAGAGTTCCTGAAAATTACATGTGTGAACTTTTATATGCTGAATATCAGAAATGAGGGGAGTAGGGACTTTCCTGGCAGTCCAGTGGTCAGGATCTGCCCTTTCACTGCAGGGGGCACGGGTTCAGTCTCTGGCTGGGAAATTAAGATCCCCCTGCTGCATAGCACAACCAAAAAAAAGAGAGAGAGAGAGATGGGTGGGGCGGGGACGCTTATGCTTACATAAGGCTGCAGAATGTTGACAGTCTGTTCTCTGGGACAGGCTCAGCGCTGTAGCCAGGCAAGAAACACTGCTCACGGGCCACAGGGGACCCTCAAAGCCCTTTAATAACCAACTGATCTGTCATGAAGGAGAAGTTTCTAACTTCACCAAGGCCTGTCTGCATCCCCTCCCATGACAAAGAACCCTGGAAACTTCGGGCAGCCCAGGACCCCTGTCCGTGTCTGCAGCCCAGGACAGACCCTCTTCCACAGGGAGTTTCTGTAGAACTCTTACTGGTCAGCTCTCTCGAAGCCCCTTCCCTCTCTTGTTTCCATGCAGGTGAGTGACTTAGACTCAGTGCCAGGTGGTGAATAACTTGAAGAACAAGTGTAGCGATGATTCAGAGGAGCCGTGAGTCATGAGGGAGAGAGGAAACTGAATGTGTGTTGCTGGGGGTGAGCCCAGAACAACTGAGCTGATGTAGGGCAGGCTGGTAGCCTTTTATTGGAGAAAGCCAGTTGCTGCCCACCCAGTCCAGAAATTCAGGGTCTGTTGGAAATGATATTTAGGGTCAGGGAGCATAATCAGAAATTTCAGAAAAGTGTAGGATGTTTACAAGTGTCTCCAAAAGTAACCTGAGCTCAAAGCGCAATTCTTCCCTTTTCTGACCTTAAAATAATGCCATTCCTAGTCAAACCAAGAAGGCAAATCAAAGTGTAGAACATGATTCATCAGAAACATTAAAATACACATGATATGTTTATTTTACATAATCTGACAGTGTATTCTTCACAAGGAATTGTTTTCTCCACTGAAATGGATTCACATGAAAGAAATCCTAACTGGAATGTGATTAGAAAACTAGGAGCTCCATCTTCAGGGTGGAATAGTTTGGAGAACTCACAGAAGTGTTTCTCACTCTTACAAGGAGAACATGGACACTGAGCACGTAAATCAGATAGACTAGAAAGTAATGGAAGGCGTCAGGCCCTCATGTAGACATGGATTCTTGGTCCTAATCCGGTTCTTAAATATTTTCATTCATAATCCTGAAACTGTATACATTTATGTGATTCTTTTATCTTGTCTCTTCCTTTTAAGTGGATAAGTGCTGAAACTTAGCTAGCTTTTATTGACTACCTGCCTAATTCATCTTCCTTGTTCTAACAGCTTTAATGAGACGTAATTCACACGCTATGTAGCTCACTCATGTAAAGCATACAGTTCAGTGGTTCTCAGTGTAGACACAGTAGGCCCACCAATTGCCACAGTCTCTTTTTTAGAATATTTTCATCAGAAAGAAACCTGGTGATTTCTAGAGCAAGCCCTCCTCCCAAACCCCCATTTCCCACCCCTAAGCAACCTCTCTTCTGTGTGCTTCACATAAATAAAATCATACTGTATATAACCTTTGTCTCTGGCTACTTTCATTAGCATGATGCTGTGATCACTCACCTAGAGCCAAGCATCCTGGAGAGAGAAGTCAAGTAGGCCTTAGGAAGCATCACTATGACCAAAGTTAGTGGAGGTGATGGAATTCCAGTTGAGCTGTTTCAAATCCTGAAAGATGAGGCTGTGAAAGTGCTGCACTCCATATGCCAGCAAATTTGGAAAACTCAGCAGTGGCCACAGGACTGGAAAAGGTCAGTTTTCATTCCAATCCCAAAGAAAGGCCATGCCAAAGAATGTTCAAATTACCTCACAATTGCACTCATCTCACATGCTAGCGAAGTAATGCTCAAAATTCTCCAATCTAGGCTTCAACAGTACGAGAACTTCCAGATGTTCAAGCTGGATTTAAAAAAGGCAGAGGAACCAGAGATCAAATTGCCAACATCCATTGGATCATAGAAAAAGCAAGAGAATTCCAGAAAACCATCTACTTTTGCTTTATTGACTATGCCAAAGCCTTTGACTGTGTGGATCACAATAAACTGTGGAAAATTCTGAAAGAGATAGGAATACCACACCACCTGACCTGCCTCCTGAGAAATCTGTATGCAGGTCAACAGGCAACAGTTAGAACTGGACATGGAACAAGAGACTGGTTCCAAATTGGGAAAGGAGTACATCAAGGTGGTATATTGTCACCCTGGTTATTTAATTTATGTGCAAAGTACATCATGCAAAATGCCAGGCTAGATGAAACACAAGCTGGAATCAAAATTGCCAGGAGAAATATCAACCTCAGATATGAAGATGACACTATCCTTATGGCAAAAAGTGAAGAGGAACTAAAGAGCCTCTTGATGAAAGTGAAAGAGGACAATGAAAAAGTTGGCTTAAAACTCAACTTTCAGAAACTAAGATCATGGCATCTGGACCCATTGCTTCATGACAAATAGATGGGGAAACAGTGGAAACGGTGCAGATTTTATTTTCTTGGGTTCCAAAATCATTGCAGATGGTGACTGCAGCCATGAAATTAAAAAGCACTTGCTCCTTGAAAGAAAAGCTATGACAAACCTAGACAGCAACATCTGGACCCATTGCTTCATGACAAATAGATGGGGAAACAGTGGAAACGGTGCAGATTTTATTTTCTTGGGTTCCAAAATCATTGCAGATGGTGACTGCAGCCATGAAATTAAAAAGCACTTGCTCCTTGAAAGAAAAGCTATGACAAACCTAGACAGCATATTAAAAAGCAGAGACACCACTTTGCCAACAAAGGTCCGTCTAGTCAAAGCTATGGTTTTTCCAGTAGTCATGTATGGATGTGAAAGCTGGACCATAAAGAAGGCTGAGCTATGAAGGATTGATGCTTTTGAACTGTGGTGTTGGAGAAGACTCTTGAGAGTCCCTTGGACTGCAAGGAGATGAAACCAGTCAATCCTAAATGAAATCAGTCCTCAATATTCATTGGAAGGACTGATGCTGAATCTAAAGCTGTAGTACTTTGGCCACCAGATGCCAAGAGCTGACTCATTAGGAAAGACCCTGATGCTAGAAAAGACTGAAGGCAGGAGGAAAAGGAGACGACAGAGAATGAGATGGTTGGATGGCATCACTGACTCAATGGACATGAGTTTGAGCAAGCTCCGGGAGAGGGTGAAGGACAGGGATGCCTGGCCTGGCGTGCTGCAGTCCATGGGGTCACAAAGAATCAGACATGACTGAATGACTGAACAGCAGCAACAAATATTGTAATGTGGATTTCACTATTCAGTATTTCCTTCTTTTTAGGGCTGAATAATATTTCACTGTATGAATTTACCACATGTTGTTTATCCATTCATCTATTCATGGAGATTTGTACATTCTCTTTGGAGATATATCTTTTCAAGTCCTGTGCCCATCTTTTAATTGGGGTGTTGGAGTGTGTTTGTTCTATAATCTGGCTAGTTGGCCTTTATCAGATATGCAATTGCAAATATTCTTCTCATTTTAGGGGTTGTCTTTATACTCTCTTGAGTGTCCTTTGATATACAAAAGGTTTTAATTTTGATGCAGTCTCTTTTTTTTTTCTCTTGTGCTTTTTGGTATCATTTCTAAGAAACCATTGCCAAATCCAAAAGCCATGAGGATTTACTTCAATGTTTCTTTCTAAGAGTTTTATAATTTTAGCTCTTCTGTTTAGGTCTTGGATCCATTGATCAAAGCTTTACTTTCTGTAAGTGCTGTGAGGTCAGGGTCAAGCTTCTTTCCTGTGTGTGAATATTTAGTTGTATTAATACCAGCACTGTTTGCTGAAGAGACTGTTCTTTCTCCGTTGAATGATCTTGGCAGCCTTGTCAAAAGCCAAGTGGCCGTTCACATGCGAGGTTGGGTATACACGCAGGTGTGGCTCCTCAATCATATGGTAGTTCTATTTTTAGTTTCTTAAGATGTGTCCAGACTGTTCTGTATGGTAGGTGCGCCAATTTACATTCCCACCAACAGTGTAGGGGGATTCCCTGTTCTCCACATTTTCACCAACGTTAATAGTTTGTGTTCTTTGATGATGGCCATTCTGACAGGCGTGAGGCGATATCTCATTGTGGCTCTGATCTGCATTTACCTGTTAGGGATTTTGAGCATTTTTCCCACGTGCCTGTTGACCCTCTGTCTTATTTGGAGAATTGTCTTCTGTTTTTTCAATTGGGTATTTGTTTCTTTGCTATTGAGTCGTATGAGTGTTTATGTATTTTGGACATTAACCCCTTATCAGTCATATCATTTGCAAATATTTCTTCTACTCAGTAGGTTGTCTTTTCATTTTGTCCACGATTTCCTTTGCTGTGCAAAAGCTTTAAATTTAATTAAGTTCCCATTTGTTTCTTTTTGCTTTAATTTCCTTTGCCTTAGATCTAAAAAAAAATTGGTAGTGATTTATGTCAGAGTATTCTGTGTATGTTTTCTTCTAAGAGTTTTATGGTTTCTGGTCTTACATTAGGTCTTTAATCCATTTTGAATTTATTTTTGTTTATGGTGTGAGAAAAGTTCTAATTTCATTCTTTTAGCGAGTTGGCAAAGAGTTCATTCCGGTTTTTCCATAACATTTTCTGGGAAAACCCAAATGAACTCTTTGGTCAGCCCACTACATACTGCTATCCAGTTTTCTCAGCACCATTATTAATATTACAGTGACTCTCTTTTCTCCATTGTCTATTTTTCCCTCTTCCGTTGCAGATTAATTGACCCTGGTGAGTGTGTTTACCTCTGGGCTCTCTATCCTGCCCCATTCATCTGTGGGTCTGTTTTTGTGCCACTAATTCATCTTGTAAAATTATTGACATGTGTTGAAAAATATGACCAATGTGATGAGTACAATTTGATCATAAATACAATTATCAAATATTAGTGTGCTTTCGTGCTTTGTACTCAGACACTCAGTCGTGTCTGACTCTTTGAGACCTCATGGACTATTACCCGCTAGGCTCCTCTGTCCATGGGGTTCTCCAGACAAGAATATCTCCTTCTCCAGGGGATCTTGCTGACCTGGAGATCGAGCCTGTGTCTCTTGCATTACAGGCGGATTCTTTACCACTGAGCCATCAGGGAAGCCCATTATTTGCTTTAGTCATTAGCAACTAATGAAAAGTGAAATGATTTTACCAGCTATGTCATTGTTACTAGCAGAATCCCAAATCCTGATTACCTGAGGTATGAGTTTTATCCTTAAAAATCACAGAGTCTGGGAACTTTTTTGAAATTGTCCCTAAGATTCAGATTTACGTCTTAATTAGGAAGCCCAACTAACTATAGCTATTCATTTATTTCNACCAGCTATGTCATTGTCACTAGCAGAATCCCAAATCCTGATTACCTGAGGTATGAGTTTTATCCTTAAAAATCACAGAGTCTGGGAACTTTTTTGAAATTGTCCCTAAGATTCAGATTTACGTCTTAATTAGGAAGCCCAACTAACTATAGCTATTCATTTATTTCTAAAAGACAGTGTTCGGTGGTTTGTTCCAGTGCTAGTGGTGGTGTGAGTCCTGGAGTTTGGTTTCTTTTGGAGCTGAGGATGTTCTGTGTCCAGCGGCGGAGGGAACCGCAGGAGCCTTGGCACACCAAGCTGCTCAGTGAGTCGGCAGCTCCGTCGGACAGCCCCCGCGGGGCGTCTCAGCCCCAGTCTGTGTGTCCTGCCTTGCTTCTGTCTTAACAGGTTTGCTGGGGATGAGGGGAAGGCATGGCACAGCCCGAGATTGTACAGAGTTGCCAGCCTCCTTTTTTCTTGTCCAAATGTACTTCTGGTTTGAGCGTCTTTCTGCTCCGGGCTCCACTCTCTCGTGTTGTTTCATGTCTGTCATCAGCGTTTATCAGAGATAAGCTACTGGTTTTTAAAAAGCAGCCTTGAGGAGCACAGTATTCTCTGAAAGGAAACCTGCCAAAAGACTCGTGCTCTTCCTCGAAGCAGCAGAATTAAGGAAAGGAGGGAAGGGGATGGGAGGAGGAGGAGGGGGTGAAGAGTCTCCCATCACGGGGTCGTACTGTGGGAAATGCTCTCCCTGGGAGTCAGAGTCAGCATCGAAGTCAGGGAGCATCAAAGGTGGAGCCTGCTAGCCTTCAAGGAGCTCGGACAGGAGCAGAGTTCAGGCGGTTCGGCCCTAACGGCATCCTGTTGACTCAGCCCGCGTCCCTCTGAGCTCACAGGGTCCAGACAGCCTCGCCTCCTCAGTTCCTGGACCCCCAGGTGTCCGGCCCTCTGCGTGCTCCATCTCATGGGCAGCTCTGCATGCATGCGCCCTGCAATGGGCCCATTCGTGCTCCACACGCCTCTCCCCAGTGTCGCCATTTCGCCAGACGTTCAACCAGCTTCCACAGGTTAACCTGAACCTTGTCAAACGGGGACGCAGAGAGGAGACCCCAAAGCTGTCCCCTGGGGTGGAGGAGCTGTGGGTGGGCCTCTGCCTCAGAGCAGGTGTTGGTGTCTCAGCTCAGGACCTCAGTTTTGCTTCCATTCTTCCTCTCTCAAAATGCCATTGCTTTGCGGCTGTTAAGGTGTTTGCCTTAGTAATTATATGCCTTAGTTTTGTTATATATGCATATGGAGGCAAACATTATACTCTCACACACACACTGAACACATTCACATGCTCGTTCCACATATCCACACACAAACTCACATACACTCACACACACACTCTTGCACATACACACATACACCACCACATCCCCCCACACATACACACACATACATACCACGTACATATACACACTCACACATACATTCACACACATATACACACTCACACATACATTCACACACACCACACACACGCATACACTGACACACACACACCTCCACACACTTGCACTCACATACTCACACTCACTCACACTCACAGATACAGACACACTCACTAGCCCAGACACACACACACACCCATATACTCCCACACACACTCAGACACCCACATACACAACACACACACACACACACCCTAGACACACACACCCTCCACACATACATACATACACACACTCACACTCATACATGGCACCTACACACACACAGTCACACATATTCACACACACTCACAGACGTACACACTCGCACATGACACCCACGTGTTGGTGGCCAGGGCCTCTTTCGGGAGCTTGCGGTCCTGAGGGTGTATGTGGCATCCCCATGCTTGTGATGTGGCTGCATCCTCAGGTACCAAGTCCTCACACCAGCGTCCAGGGCAGGAGGGTGGGGCACAGGTGTATGTCTTGTGAGGCTCTGTTTGTTTTATTCTGGACACATTCCTTTCCAGTGGATTTTCCCCAAAGTATCCTTGACCACAACTCCATCTCGGGTCCATTTTTTGTTCCCAGGAAGGGCGGGAGAGTGGGGACCCTGGCAGTGGGTCCTGGAGTCACCCCGATCGCTGAGACTGCTCACAGCTCAGGAGCCCAGCACTCAGAGAACCTCCGTCCATGTCTGGGAAAGCAGAACTGGGCACAGGGGGAGTAGACAGGCTGTTGGGGAGCTCACACGCGCAGATCACCGGCTGCCCCAGCATGCTTAAAAATATTCCGGAAGAGACCCTCAAGGGCCTGAGTCCAGGTACTAGTGACCCCGGGGTCCACAATGAGCCGAGAGTGGTGGTGGGCAGATGGAGGAGGGCGACAGGGTGGGCATGACATGGCTGTCGTGCGTCCCATCCTTCATCTGATGGACACAGAGGGTGTGCACACGGGGCTCTCCCGAACCCCGTTCCATCACAAGCACCCTCTGAGCCCTTGGGGGCATACGGGTGCACACAGGTAGACACACGTTTGTTCTGCTTGCTGCCAGGGTTCTCTGCAGAGTGAGGTGCCAGGCTGTGTTCCCTCTGCTACAAACACCCAATCTCATCTGACCTTTGAAGGGAGTGGGGCAGACTGGGGACATGGTCATCTTTAGTGCTCAGAACTGGGGAACTGACAGAATGCCCCCAGCTCAGATGGCTCAAGAGATGGCTGAGGCTGAACATACTGGAGCCTGCTTTTTTAAAAAAATAAAATTGTATGTTAGTTAGTTAGTGAAGTCGCCCTTTCGTGTCCGACTCTTTGCGACCCCGTGGACTGTAGCCTACCAGGCTTCTCTGTCCATGGGATTCTCTAGGCAAGAATACTGGAGTGGGTTACCATTTCCTTCTCCAGGGGATCTTCCCAACTCAGGGATCGAACCCAGGTCTCCCGCATCGGAGGCAGACGCTTTAACCGCTGAGCCACCAGGGAGTCCTATAAAATTGTGTGTGAATATTGCTATTTTTGAGTGTCAGATGCAGAAGACAGCTGGAGGGTGAGACATTAAAGAAACGCTCTTGCGGCATCTGGGTCCATCAGAAGGAAGCCGTGGGGAGGAGGTTGGGAAGGCTCTGTCTGTGTGCACTGTGCCATCATACAAGCCACAGGTGCCAGGGTGTTTCCTGGGAGAAACTCCCTTACTAACAGTGCTCCGCAGTAAGATGAGAACTCGCTGTTCTACTTTCCCCAAAGTCCTTGCTGTGACCCTGCTCAGGTTCTGGTCTCTGACCCCCCAAGCCCATCGACTCCCTGAGTGCCTCTTGGGGAGACTCTGCTCCCCGAGTCCCAGGGCCCATGACTCCTGAGCCCACCAGGACCGAGGGGCAGAGAGAAGGAACACTCCGCTCTTGCTCCCCTGACTGCTGGGAGGTCCGCATCTTGCCTCAGAGACCAAGGCCGGCGCCGCTGTCTGGGTCTTGGGGGCTGGGCTCCGGTCGTGGTGGCCGCGGGCTGCCCATGTTCCTGGCCGCGGGCCGGCTCCCTGGGACAGTGTCTGTGAGCTCAAGCACAGACCGAGTCTGATCCCCTCGCTCACATGTCTAACCCACGTCACCCTTGTCCTAGTATCAGCGTTCAAAGCCGTTCCGTGGTGTATTTTTCCTTGATTTGTGATCAGAAGCTGATTGAAAAAGGGGAGCTTAAGACTGGTCAGGAGTCAGGTCTAGAGTCCATGATGCTGCAGAAGCTGATGGCTGTAACTAAGATCTCACTCTCAGCCAATACGCGTGAGGACGGTGACGTGGCCACGGGGTGGGGGGCACCTAGGAGACTGGGGTGGGAGGCATCACATAGGCCCGTGGCGGTGGTAATTGTAGTTTCCTTTCCTGACTCTCTGTTCCTTTACCACGCGGCTCCTGCTGCCCCACCCAGCGCAGGCCTGAACATCTGTCACCCAGGCTGCCCCGTCTGCCTCTGGCCTCCCCCTGCATTAATCCTTGTTGACCCTCGTGTTCACAGCAACTCCGACTGATAGCACATTAGTCACTGTCATTTCTGTTATTCTGCTTTTTTAACTTAATATGCAGTACTGAGATTATTACAAGGTGTAAATGGTAAAATGAATAAGTAAAGTATTTGTTGGACAGTTTAAATTATAAAGCTTTCTTAGAAAATGAGAAGGCTTTCCGGCCTAAAGTCCAGGCAGAGGAAACGGCCCCTTTGATGAGCACTGGCGCAGGAGTCGCTGGCTGCCTCCGCGTGTGGACGTGGCATCGGCGGGGGACACCGTCCCCTGTGAGAAGCTGGTCCTGCGGCTGTGTCCTTGCTGCTGAGACCAGAACCCCCGACTCGCCTGCAGCATCCACCCGCCTCTTCTCTTCCCTGACTAGCAGACGTCAGCATTCTTATGTTGGAAACAACGCCTGACTTGCAGTTGCCAGGGTTCTTATATATACAGCAGGCATCATTCTCATCTTATTTCCTCTTAATTAATTACTGTGTCAGGAGGATCTGAGAAAATGGTCCAGGCCATGCTCAATAGATGGCTGAGTGCTGTGTGTATTGAGCCTTTGTGTGACGTAAGCTACTCAGAACACATGTCCATTTTGCTGTGCTGTCTCAGGCACTCGGAAAGAGAAATGTTCTAAAAGATGTTTGAAAAGATGATTTGGGGAAGGAGAGAAATCGTGATGAGACTTTGTTTCCCCTTCTTGGTCCCTCTTAAAACATCTGTGTTTTCTTTCTGTGAATGCACTTTTGAAGAAAGGAAACCTGCCTCATCCAGTCTGATTTGAAACTTTGATTGTTTCAGAAAGATGTGACCGCTTTGAATTGTGGATATAACATTGTAAAAAGACTTTACAAGTGTTACGTCTGTCTCTGCTTGTTCACTTTGATTTTCGTCTCTAACATGCATCATCATGCTGTGATTTTTTTTCTTGAGCTGAAACAGACGGATATGAAGTTTCTTAGGCAACCTAGCAGGTGCATTCAGGATAGCTAAGCATGAGATGACCAGAAAGGACCATTAAAAAAGCTGAAGTCAGAGTTGCTGAGATAGAAATTTCTTTTGAGAGATGGAAAACGTTAATTTAAAAGAGTCCAAGAGTAGAAGCCAAAAGCGCTGGCCAGGTTGTGTAGGAAGACTCTGTAAGACTCCCCAGCCGCAGTTCCCTTTGAAAGGCTTTTCCACGCCAGTGACATGAAGTGGATACAAGCCCTCCCCTTCACACCCCTCATGAGCTTCAGGGCGGGGAGTGATGGCAACTACAAATCAGTTTAGAAAAACAGGCAGGATGTCATTAAAATTTTTTAAATGCTCTGTTGCATCTATTTTCCATTTTGCTGTGCTGTTTAATTAGCTTCAGTCTTGCACAACTACAGAAATCTTACTTGTTCAAAACAGTATTTTGGAGGAAGTGACCTTTGTTTAATAGAGAAAAATGTTAAGTGCCATATGGGCTTGATTATCTTCATCCCAAGTTTTAACTGTTCCCCTGGGCTTCAGAATCCATACGGCCCATGTCCATATAAATCAAACTCTGGGTGGTGGGAAGCTACCCCCCAGTTGGTGTTGCTGTCATATTTCTGAGATACCAAACATGGAAGAAATTTTAAAGAGAGTGGTGACACTTGAGAAGACTGTTCCTGTTTGCTTTCACATCTTTTATAGAGGTTGCTAGCTTCTGAGCTAGTGAGGAAGTCAAGTTCTGGGATTGTGCTGGGTGTGCAATCTTTTTGAGAAGAACCGTTTTCTTGAGGGCGAGTAATACACCCTGCAGCACCCTGGAACACAGGTGCCTCTCAGTTGAGGCCTGGCGGTCCTGGGAAGCTTGACTGGAGCACATCCTGGAGGGCAGACAGGAACATCGTGCAGCAGAGGGAGAGTGGACAGAGACACTTCATCAGCAGCTGACTTCATTCTGCTGTTTGCCAGAGCACTCCAAAGCCAGCCCCAAGACCAGGACGCCGTGGGGAGGGTGCATGTCACCCTGCGCTCTGGCCCCCAGGCAGGCTTGCTTTGTCCCTGCAGGCTCTCACGCTCGGTGGTGTGGACAGCAGCGTGCCCTGTGCTCTACTGACTTTCCTCTGCAAGGGAGTACGTGTGCACACATGCTCGGTCGCTCAGTTGTATCAGACTGTGCGACGCTATGAGCCATAGCCCACCAGGCTCCTCTGTCCATGGGCTTTCCCAGGCAACAATACTGGAGTTAGTTGCTATTTCCTTCCGCAGGGGATCTTCCCGATCCAGGGATCAGACTCCTGTCTCCTATATTGCAGGCAGATTCTTTACTGGGAAAGTCCTGCAGGGGATGCTGCTGCTAAGTCACTTCAGCCATGTCCGACTCTGTGCAACCCCATAGACAGCAGCCCACCAGGCTCCCCTGTCCCTGGGATTCTCCAGGCAAGAACACTGGAGTGGGTTGCCATTTCCTTCTCCAATGCATGAAAGTGAAATCGCTCGGTCCTGTCTGACCCTCAGCGGCCCCACGGACTGCAGCCTTCCAGGCTCCTCCGTCCATGGGCTTTTCCAGGCAGAGGACTGGAGTGGGGTGCCGTTGCCTTCTCCGTGCAGGCGATGAGTGAGTATTAGTTACACGCAGCTCACGGTGCACTACCCTGGCAGTCAGTGCTGTTCCCAGCTCTTCCTTGAGCTGCACACCCGCTGCTGAGTACCGCTGCCTTCTCTGTCTGACCCAGACTGGTTCTGCCCACCCAGCTCCTGCCCCTCCTTCCCCTCAAAGGAGGTGGCCTGGCTCTCCCAGCCCCGGCTCAGTATTGAGGCTGTGTTTGTCTTGGAGAAGGAAGCAGTCACAGAGGAGAGGCGTGTGTGCTGAGAGTATTACAGTGGCATCGAGGTGTCTTATGGTGTAAACGCTTCGCTGTCGGGAGACCACACCTATGAGCATTGTGGGGACAGAGGCAGTTTCTGCTCCATGAACTTGCCTGACCCAGGAGTTCTGTCTCCAGAGGGAGTCATGCTCCAGACATGAGCCTGCTAGGGGAGTGTTTCCAGTGAGCGTGTGGGAAAGTCAGTGAGAAGAGTGATAGGAGTCTGAATAGTCTGTGTAGCATTTCGAAAGATCTCGCAGGTTGCACAGGTCAGCTGAGACCCCTGTGTTATTTGCACTTGACTGCCTGTCTCTTCATTCACCACCCAGCCCTCCCCACGCTGAGCAGACGCTCCAGTGGGTAGTTAGTTATCATCCCTGTTAGGCACCAAAGCGAGTCGTTTCCTGCCGGGTGTTGGATTTCCTTTATACAAGCGAGGACACTGGGCCATCTTGCGGCCTGTTCTCAGTCACGCGGGTGCTGCCCCGAATCCCCCACCTTCCCACTTGCGGGCTCCACCTCCGAGCCCGACTCCTCCTCCCGATGCCCTGCTCCCTGCCATCCGGGAGGCACAGGCCGGCGGAAGGGCCTCCCGCCTGGGGGCCTCCTGCGCTCTCTCTGAGGGTGGTCTCCCCCCAGACTAGAGCTCTCAGACACAGGCTGCGTCTGTCTTGCTCTTGGCTTTGCCGCAATCCTGGTGCACGTGAACACTCGATAAACACAAGCAGATTTAAAGGACAGGCTGTATTTACCGTCGCACTGGGTGGCACTTGTCCATTCGATGCCTGATTTCATCGCTATTCTGTCCTTTTCCGAAGAAGGGGCTTGTCTGTGAAGGTGTCAATCGTCACAAGTGTCAAGGAGAGAAATTTACTTTAGTTCATTTACACTTGAAACTTTTACACAAGGACCCTCTAGATTTTGGTAAAGACTGTAACGATGCTGTCTCTCATTCTGTCACCAGGCAGTGCTGTGAAAAGTCTCTCCTTTGCTCAAAATTCCACTCCCCTTGACATGAAGATTCTGTTGTATATACAGTTCCTAGTATGTGAGCTGTGTGATCCGAGGTCTAAGCAGCTGACGTGAAGACTCTGTTGTGTCCGATTCCTAGTATATGAGCTGTGTGATCCGAGGTCTAAGCAGCTGACCTGAAGATTCTGTTGTGTCCGATTCCTAGTGTGTGAGCTGTGTGATCCGAGGTCTAAGCAGCGGACCTGATGATTCTGTTGTGTTCGATTCCTGTATGTGACCTGTGTGTGATCCGAGGTCTGACAGCAGCTTAAGGTCAAACAGAGCAGGTTGGAGCGGGTCCCAGGTCCCCGCTACACCAAGAGTGTGAACGAGGCCACAGAAGGGCCTCCAACCTTTCTTGTTTTCTGCCTGTTTGGTTTGTTCTGGCCTGGCAGGGGGCCTACAGATAAAAGGCTCCTTCAGTTGGACTTTGTGATTCGGCCTTGCAATCCTCAGCACGCCTTCAGGTGCCCTCCATATGTCTGTC
>SJYT01062997.1:392957-450520 GCA_006410635.1 Cephalophus harveyi
GGGGGGGGGGGTGGGGGGGGTGCGGGGGGGTGTTGGCAGTTTCCAAGTGTAGCAGATTGAAAGCTGCTTCCACAGTCTGCGTGGCCTTCACGCTCAGTAGAAGGTCTTCTGGAGGAAGACCAGCCAGTGGGCTCCACGGGGGTCTATTTTCTTGTGCCCACCCCACCCTGTGAGAGCCCTGGGCCTGGAAGACTTCCGTCAGTGATGGGGTCATCCCTTTGCAGACCACCCAGGAGAGCCCACCCTCAGGGAGAGGGAGGGTCTGTCTAGAGGACGATGAGCTGCGGGGCTGCCCCCCGGGGGGCCCTCCCTTCTGCTTCCCTTTGCTGGGCTGCTTAGGGATGGGGACCAGGAGGCGGGTGTCCCGTCACATTAGGGCTTTGCGCTCCATACAGTGGCAGGTCCACAGGGCACCTGCCTGGCCGCTGCATCCCGGCGTCATAGACATACTCCCCGCATGTCTCACGAGCGTGAAACAGAACAAACCCGAGTCAAGCTGAAGTCCTGGGGAAAATAGGACTCTAGTCTCATGGGCTGCTAGTGAGGGACCAAAGGATTCGGACAAGCTCATAGCTAGAGAGACACTCCAGGGTCACTTGCTCAGTGCCTCCCTTCTTCTGGGAAACAAGAGGAGACCGCTGATCGTAAGCCACTCAGCAGGAGGGGGTCTTGTGACTCTGGGGTCAGGCCTCAGTGTGAGTCCCCACCACCGGGCCATGACCTTGACTCAGTCCCTCACCCTCTCTGAACTTCACTTTTATCATCTAGAGAATGATGTGATCATAGCACTCACAGGACTGTTGAGATGACTGCATGAGAGAACATTCACGTAAAGCCTTCCGCCCAGTGCCTGGCACATGGCTGCAAATCCAAGGCATCGTCACCATCAAAAGCGGGGCCCCAGGCCCAAGCTTCTTGGCCCAGCATTTCTTTTACTACATTCCTTTGACTCATCTTTTTGTATAGGCAATACTATTTGGGGATACCACACTCTATGAGGTATGTTAGTTAAAGTACAAACAGAGGTGATCTCATTAGTTTAAAGTCTGCGAGATGCTGGGTAAATAATAGTGCGTGATTTTTTTCAGTGATTTTGTTTACTTATTTATAGTTTCTGGCAGCAGTAGGTCTCTGTTATGCTGGCTTTCTCCAGTTGTGGCGAGCAGGAGCTGCTCTCTAATTGTGGCGCACAGGCTTCTCATTGCCGCGGCTTCTCTTGCTGTGAAACACGCGCTCCAGGGCGCATGGGCTTCAGTAGTTGCAGCTCAGGGGCCTAGTTGCCCTGTGGCACGTGGGATCTTCTAGGATTAGAGGTTAAACCAGTGTCCTCTGCACTGCAAGGTGGAGTCTTCACCTCTGGACCCCCAGGGAAGCCCTGATACAGTCTTTTTAAAAAAGAAGGTAACATTTAGAAAGAGAACTGAGGTAACAGCTGAAATTTTATTTTAGATTATGTATTTCTATACAGATACATGCACATATTTGTGTTTTAATAGTGTTTCCTTTTAAAAGCACTTTTCTTTTTTTTTTTTTGCTGTGCTGTGTGGCAATGTGGGATGTTAGTTCCCCAACCAGGAATGGAACCCATGCCCCTCACAGTGGAAGCTCAGAGTCCTAATCCCTGGACCATCAGGAAAGTCCCTAAAAGCACTTTTTCTACTGTCTTAAGAAGGGTGTGTTCAAACTAGTTCTGTCCTGCTGTTTTCATTCCTTCCTCATTCCAATATGGTCCGTCAGCTTTTAAATTGAATGCATTCCACTTAACAAGATTCCAAGTGATTGTCATTGTTGGTGATAATAAAAGCATTATTGATATAAGAACTACTTGTGCTGTTTTGAATGTGATCAAAACCATCCCAAGAAAGAGTAACGTTACGGGGAGACGCCTAGACTTGTGTGCAGGAGGGAAGACGCAGGTTGAGTCAACCTTTTCCAGTTTAGCTTTTTCCTCCCGTGTGTGCCCAGGAACGCTGAGCTGATCGCTCAGACCCGCTTGCTAAGTTTTCCCTTATGGTGACCCCCTTGAGGCCAGGAAAATCCTGGGTCCAGAATGAAGCCAGTTGTGCACCTCCACCTCCTCCTGGCCAGTAAAACCTCATCGTTTCTCATCACTTTACTCTCCTCTTTCACCAGCTTGGGTCCAGTTTCCTTATTTTCTTTCTTTCCCTCTTAAGCACATAGCATGCGTATGGGAATTCTAAAAGCCTGTGTGGATTATCAGATTTCCCTGGTCAGACCAATCCCTTCTTCAGGAGAGGGACTGAAACGCCAGTGTTCGTGTCCACCCCGGGACAGAAAGCAGGCCGGGACACAGAAGGCGCAGCCTTGAGGGCAGAGGCCGTGTTTCATTATTGCATTTTCAGCGTCAGCAGCGCTAAGCACAGAGCACATCTCAGGAAATAAATATCTGAATGAATAGCAAACCTTTCTCCATCTCTGGTCAGTTTATGGGCAGAGCAGCAGTTGTTTTCCCAGGGCAGAAAAATGTTAGGAACCTGTGGGTCTTGTGCAAGATATTTCAGTGGCTTAGACATTACTTTCAGAATTAATAAACTCTAGTCCATCCAGACAGTGGAACATGATTCATTCCTAAAATGAAGTGTAATATGAAGCCATGAAAAAAGACGTGGACACAACTTAGATGCTCATGACTGAATGAAAGAAACCAGTCTGGAAAGGCACTGTGTGATTCAAACTCTGTGATGTTCTAGAAAAGACAAAACTATGGAGATAGAAAAGAGATGAAGGGTTCGGGGAAGGGAGGGATGAATAGGGGAGCATGGAGGTTTTTAGGGGTGAAACCACTTTAGCCATAGTGGTGGGGACATGTCGTTTCACCTGTGTCCAAACCCGTGGAATGCACAGCCCTGGGAGTGAGCCCTTCTGTGAACTCTGGACTCGGGGTGATGCTGACGCGGCGGCACAGGTCATCAGTTGTCATGAGCGTCCCGTCTGGTGGCATGTTGATGGTGGGAAAGATGCTGCGTGTGTCGGGGAGGACAGTGTGTGTGCTCAGTGACTCAGTCCTGTCTGATTCTTTGTGACCCCGTGAACCATAGGCCACCAGGCTCTTCTGTCCATGGGATTTCCCAGGCAAAAATACTGGAATGGGTTGTCATTTCCTTCTCCAGGGGATCTTCCTGCCCCAAGGGTCAAACCTGCATCTCCTGCGTCTCCTGCACTGGCAGACTGGTTCTTTACTGTTGAGCCATCATACAAAAGAATCTCTATAGTGTTCTGCTCAGTCTGGCTGTGAACCTAAACTGCTCTAAAAAAAAAATAGTCTGTTAAAATGAGAAAGAAGTAAGTCAGTATATCAGGAGGCCAAGAACATACATGATAACAACTTGAAGACAGTAAAGCTCTGAAGACCCTGTCTGGAAAAGGGAGCAGTCACAGGAAGGGAGACGGCGGCTGCGGGTTGAGAGTCTTTGATGAGGATGCTGTGAGGAGGGTCTCAGAAGAGGGACTGGATGTTTGTGCGAGCAAGGAACCTGCAGGATCCACAGCTGCGTGCAGGCGGCAGAGTGTGCAGAGCCAGTGTCCACACCGGGATGCCCACCGCCGAGAACCAGGGCTGAGTTGAGTTCTCCTGATAAGCGGAGACTTCGGAGCTCAGTTCTGGAACGAAGCAGATTGCAGGTCCACTGGGAGTCTGCTTGCTACAAGTCATCTCCATGTATAGACAGAGAGACGCACGCAGACAAGGCACTTCACAGCAGAGAGCTCTTGTCACTACCGATTTGTCATCTGTGCCCTGAGGTTTCCCATCTCCCGGCCGGGAGGGCTGGTGTCCCGCTCACTCCAGCCGCGTGGATGGCAGACATGGCCCCCAGGAGAGGACCTCCTGTCTGGGGCCCTGCCTGCGGCAAGTGCGTGAAGGTCAGTTTCTGCTTGCGTCCGGCTCTCAGCAAAGGTGTAGAAATGACAGGAGACAGTAAAGGGAGAGGATCCATGGCCTGTTTCTAACGGTAGGTGTTATTCTTACTGTGAAGGATGTGATGTGATGCCACAGGTTCGAGTCAGACACTGGGATGCGTGCTCCGACCCTGAGACAGCAGGCCTGGGTCTGCAGCTGAGCCAGGAGGTGTGGGCCGTGTGGTCCCTGTAAGTGGAGGGCACGGGGGGTTGAATCGTGTGCAGACAAAGAGGCTAGGGTCCTTTGTGGAGCGGATGGAGTGCCAAGGCGGCCGGTCATTCTGTCTCTCCCCTAGTCTCGGGGAGCCAAATCGCTTGCCCACGCCAAATTTTAGCTTTTCAGAGAATATTCACATCTTGTGGTTGAGATACTGTTGATATCATCAAAGGAATCCCAACAGTTTGAAAAATTCCAACTTCCAGAAAAAGAATAATTATTTTTGCCACAGAGACTGAACCTATTTTAGTAGAATTTTAGTGTCTTTACCACCACGTGACGACTCAGGTATTGGGCACAGCCAAACCCCTTTCTCATCACTTCTTATCCCATATTCCCACTGTGTTGTATTCTCAGAATTCATTTGTAATTGTTTCATCAGAAAAGAAAAATATGGATGACGGATGGAGGGCGAGGAGAAAATGATGTTGAGGCAAAGGCTGCGGTATTTTTGATGGTAATATTTTGAAAGCTACTCACTGCAGTCCTTTTGCTTTAGAGAGCTAAACTGGAACAATACCATCCAGAAAGTAAATTGGTACAGACGGAGATTTTCAAAATGCGGTCCCCAAACCAGCAGCATCGGCATTAGGAACTTGTGGGAAAGGCGGGGTCTCTGGCTGGGCCCAGAGTCACTGAGTCAGAAACCCTCCTCAGGGTGGGCCCAGCAGTGTGCAGTTAGCAGGCCTCCCGGTGACTGAGCACGGGACAGACGAATCAGTTGGACAAACACTCCTGGTTTAGGAGGTGATTTGGAGCAGTTTGGGAGAGAATGCGTCCAATCCTTAAAGAAGCTTTGTTGAGCTGTGCAGTGTGCTGGCTTCCTACCACTGTCTTCAGCCAGCTTCTGCGTGTGGTCTCATGGTGTCTGCAGGTCAGTGGTACAGGCGAGGGGCGGCTGAGCCCTCCGCTCAGGGTCTCCAACCGCCGGCGTGGTGTCTGCAGGGCTGCGTCTCCTCTAGCGGCTCAGCTGGGGCAGGTGGGCTCCCCGGCTCTTCAGGGCAGTTTCCTGAGCTCCTTTCCCTGCAGAGCAGAGCAGGGGCCCCTTTTGCACCCCCTGTCAGTGCAGGCTGAATTGTTCCAGAAGTCCTGCCATGAGGCCGTCCCCACAGCAGGTCACAGGGGCAGCTTGCTGCCTCACAGCTCTCCAGGCTGGGGAGAGTCCAGCTCTGGTTCGCGTGGAGTCCCACATCAGGTGCCACGACGTGGGGTGACATCCCACCACCCTGGCCATGAGCTGCAGCTCAGTCAGGTGGGGACCTCCCTGTCACCGTCCCACAGTTGGGAGTGCCCCCCTACACTTGGGGGCAGGCTGTGACTGTGGCCGTGTCCACCCCGTGGCGAGGCTGTCATTTATTTCACAAAGCTGACCGCAGCCTGTGCTTTTTGTACTTGATGCACTTTTTCTGTTAAAATGAAACCATTTGGAAAATCCTGGGCCTCCCAGGTGGCTCAGTGGTAACCTGACCTGCCAACTCAATAGATGCAGGTTTGATCCCTGGGTCGGGAAGCTCCCCTGGAGAAGGAAATGGCAACCCACTCCAGTATTCTTGCCTGGAGAATCCCATGGACAGAGGAGCCTGGCGGGCTACAGACCATGAGGTTGCAAGAGCCGGACACGACTTAGCGACCAAAGAGAGAGATACAACAAATACGTGCTATACAATATGTGTACACGAGGAAACGATATGACAAAAACGAAAGCATTCAGAAAGGACTGAACTTGTTCATATAGTAAGAGTTTCACTTGTTTGAACACTCGCAGTCTATGGTGATTGCCCCAGTAAACATTCTAGAAAGATGCACCAGGACTTGTTTTCTTGGTTTTTTAATAGAAGAAGCTGAGAAGGAGACCAGAACTCATATAAGAAATCACCATTAATCTACCCTTGAGAACCATCCATGGCTAATGCTTCCGGGCATATGATCAACACTGCTCTACCCGGTGTTTTTAAGAGTTTTCATCATCCTGACCAAGTTAAGACTGTATACAAGAGCACACCTTTGGTGTACTTTCTCTTGCCATGGTTTATTTCCTAGGCCCAGAGCAATGATTGCATTTTAGGTTCATTCAGATGAGCTGCTCTGAATGCAAATTCCTCAGTGTTTTTCAGTAAAATTATTATTAATGTCTTCCAGAACAAATCTGAGATAAGATCATAATTGTGGTTTTCCAAATATCACTTTCCACATGCTGTTAAGTTATGCTGACTATTATTTTCCATTGTGAAGCTCCTTAAGCTTATTACATGGTGGTGATTTTTATATGGGAATCGTGTAAAGAAAAACAATTGTGTGGTTTTAGATAGAATCAAAAATCAGGATTCAACCAAACTATCAGTGTCACCAGACTCACCCTCAACCTGTGGCTCCCAGAAATCAGCCTTCATCCAGAAGCTCCACATAGGCCATAGAAAGGCTAGGGGTACAAGGAGCACCGCCGGTGAGACGGGATTCCCCAGCCCTGGGAGGGAACAGGGAGGACCACCGGTGAGACAGGACTCCCCAGCCCCGGGAGGGGACGGGGAGCACCCCTGGTGAGACAGGACTCCCCAGCCCTGGGAGGGGACGGGGAGCACCCCCGGTGAGACAGGACTCCCCAGCCCCGGGAGGGGACAGGGAGCACCCCCGGTGAGACCGGGGCTGGGGAGCACCCCCAGGGAGCACTACCGGGGAGACGGGACTCCCTAGAGAGTGGTACCAAAAGAGAAAGGAGTTTCCGGTCAGATTGAGAGCTGGCCCCATCAGAGCTGCTGAGAAGTAGGGACTGAATTTGTCAAAAGGGGGTCCTATTAATTTAGTAAGGGGAGCTTCGAGGAATCATGGAGACAAAAACTGGGGGGAACATGATGGAGAGGACTAGACGGTGGCAAAGCCGGCACAGACTGTGAGCACACCTTCCAAGGGTTCTGTTTTGAAGACAAGCTGAGAAGCAGTGTAATGCCCAGCTAGAGATGCTGTTTACTCAGCTTCACACTGCACGGCGAGAGGTGGCAGGGGCTCTGTTTCCAAGGTAAGGGCCAGCCTGCTGAGAAGGGCCACCCAGGTCTGGAGGCTGTGACGTCCTCACTGCCCAGAGGCTGTGTCAGCATCCTTTGCATCAGATGGCTATGTGAGGCCTTGGAATAATGATGGAAACTGTAAGAAGTTATTTCAATACTTGATTCTGAGAACAACTTGCACACATCAGTTTACTAATAGATGTGTTTATGATTCAGCCTAGCACCGTGATCACTTTCTGATAGAAAGACCTAAGTCTCAGGACAGATCCTGTGTGTCTGCACGCAGACCTCTAAGTGCATGGACCAGAAGGAAAGTAAGAACAACATGAGGGACTGATGTCATGGTAGCCTTTTCACAGAAATCTATTGAGTCATAAAACCATTGAGAACACCCTTTCAAATACTCCAGTTACCAGTCAGTTTTACGCATGGTTCGGCGATCCCGGTGACACCTTCCTGCTTTCGTCTCATTTTTAAACTGTTTGCAGCTGAAGTCTTCAGGCTCAAGAACTGTCGCTTTGGAGAGGATGTGGGTGAGCATCTGAGCTGTCGCCTTTTTCACATTTCTGCAGCTGCTCCGAATGCTTTCCCATGCAGGTCAGAGGTGAATGGGGACACGGCCCGCCCCTGGCTCTGGTCTTCTTTCCAGTGACAAGTCTGTCTCGAGGGCGATCCTGGAGAGGGCAGCCTTGGTAGGAGCCCACCCCTAAGCTCCTGGGAGCTCAGAAGGCACGTCAGGCATCTCTGGCAATGACAGACACTTGCCAGCGTGAATCATTCAGCCTTGGAGAACTGCGGACCTCTCCCCCTGTGGATATGGTCTTGTCGGTATTTTAGTCTGCCTGGAAACAGTATGAGAAACATTAAACCCAGCTTTCTGAGGTTAGTCCAAGTTATTTTTTCAGAAGAGGGAAAAAAATATTATGTCTCCCAAGGAAACTTGTAACCATGAACAGTAAATTTGAAAGGTTTTCAAATGTTTTTTTTCGTCGTTGTTCCTCCCACATCCCCTGCTTGTGGATAGCTTCAGTCTCTCGTTTCTCTCATCAAGAAATAAATGCCAGACTGCAGATCCACAGGTCAGCCTGTGCAAATGCATTTCCTAGGTTATGAGTGTAAAGATAGTATGTGCTTGGTGAGGCTGACCCACCAGCCTTAGCCTGTCTGCAGCCCCCACTTCTGGACTCCACTGCATATTCATGTGTGGGAGATTTCAAACTCCCCTACCATGTAAATCAGCTATACCCAATGTAAAGTAAAATATAAATGGAATATAAAGTATACGTCTAAAAATATACCACCATTCACATGCAGAAAAGCGCCTTTATAGCATATGAACTCGGTATGCTCTATCTATAATTAAGTAACTGAAAGTCGCTCAGTCGTGTCCAGCTCTTTGCAACCCCATGGACTGTATAGTCCATTGAATTCTCCAGGTCAGAATACTGGAGTGAGTAGCCTTTCCCTCCTGCAGGGGATCTTCCCAACCCAGGGATAAAATCCAGGTCTCCCACATTGCAGGCGGATTCTTTACCAGCTGAGCCGTAAGGGGAGTCATCTGATGGGAAGGTAGACCTCAGCTCACCTGTTCAAGGTACCTGGCCCCTTCCTGCTTCAGACGTAGGCTTCTTTATTCTCTACTGGAGTGTAGCGGATTTACAGTGTTTCTGTTCATTTCAGGTGGACAGCAAACTAATTCAGGTATATATATATACACCTATCTATTGTTCTTCAGATTCTTTTCTCCTAGGTTGCTACAAAGTATTGAGAAGAATTCTCTGTGCTGTACCAGAGGTCCTTGTTTACCTATTTTATATATAGCAGTGTGTCCATGTTAACCCCAAGCTCCTAGTCGATCCCTTCCCCTTCCCCCATTGGTAACCCTAAGTTTCTTTTCTATGTCTGTGAGTCTTTTTCTGTTTTACATGTAGGTTTATCTGTGTCATTTTTTCAGATCCTGCATATCATCCATATATGATACTCCTCTTTCTGTGTCTGGCTTATTTCACTTAGTATCATCTCTAGGTACATCCAGACCTCAGCTTTTCCAGGTTAATTCTGTCTCTAGGGCAGATGCTCAGCCTTAAAGGAACACACCCACCTCTTTGTTCCGTCTCCTGGGAGGTGGGGGGGACCTGTGAGAAAGGAAGGCTTCTTGGGGGGAAGCATGTTGGGAAAGTCTCTGCTGCACCCCCCCCGCCCCCGCACCCCGACTGGGGCTGGCACCCACTGCCCTGCGGTGGGAGGCTGGCAGAAGGCTTTTCTATTTCATTCATCGACTACCTGGCCCTGGACACTGAAACCAGAGCACACTGCCTGTTGCTTTTCTTACAACTTCGAATGATCTCCTTGCTTCCCCAAGGTTCTGCCTCTCGGAATGAGTGGACAGCTCAGCCTCGATCGGGCAATGGGGATTACCAGGAGGAGAGTAGGCAGTGTGACGTTTAGAACGTCATCAGACACATTTCTTGTTCTCAGTCCTTCAACCAGAGAACGGATTGGATGTGCAGGGGTCACCGACGTTAACCTGACCCTCTGATCTCACAGAGGCCCTTGTTCCTCAGAATCTGGGGTGGTAGAGCCCTACGGGGAGAAGAAAGGCCTTTAGTTTCTTATTCGGAAGCGGGTAAGCGGGTGAGGACACCCCCACACACACACCCCGCCCCGTGGGCTGGGCCTTTTCCACAGTGTTTTCCAAGGCTGGCCCTCAGGCAGGGGCCTCTCTCCAGCTGGGAGGTCCTCGCCAAGCCCTGGCCTGTGCTCCTCCATGGGGTGCTCTCCAGTCCCCGCTTCGTCTGTGTCTGAAACCCTGAGATCCTCTCTCCGCTTAAGATCCTGTTCACTGACTCCTGTGAATGATGGGATCACGTAGGGCCTTTTCTCGGGACATGCCTGGGAGTCACCCAAGGAAGTGCTCCACCCTCGTGGCCAAGGGAACGTGGTTTTCTCTCTTTCTTGGCCATCGGTCTGGGACCCCCAGAGGTTATGATTCCAGACATTCTTTCCTAATGAGCTGTGTTCAGACCTTATTACACACAGAGCTGTAATGCTCTCTGTTCCACTCTCTAAACTGAAAGTCTTAACTTCCCTGTGATCTTTGTTTTTAGGGAAAGAAGGAAGGACAGGTCTACTTTTGAGGAGTCAGTAGAAATTTGTTTCATAATAACTGTAAACATCGTGAGATACCTTAAGGCTCAAACATATGTGCTCACTAATTCTGATTCTTTAAATTGCTCCATAATAGAAATGCTAAGATTTGCTGAACATTTACACATTTGCACTTAAAGTATGTAAAAATTGTCATTCTTTATGCAAATATTTTGATGTCTATGTAATCTCAGAGCTTGAGAGTCATCACCGCATTGATTTCATATGTACAGTTAAATATTCCAGTGTCTTTCCATGAAATTTAGGCCCCATGGAACTTAGACGCTGCAGAGAACCTCTGAGGTGTAAGTGCCCTGCCTGGCGCCTCCACTTTGTGAATTAATTGCCCAAAGAATTCCTCAAAGTAGACGATTTGCCTCCTTTTCACTCACGAGAGAGCAGCTTCGGAGCTGTCAGGCAGCTCCACGTGGAGGGAGGGCCAGAGTGAGATGTGGAGGCCTGTGGGCTCCAGGGCGTTTGAGTAACCGGAGGCAGAGGGCAGGCTTCCGAGGGATTCTGGGAGATGAGCTGAGGAATAAGCAGATGTGTGAGTTAGGGGAGGGGTGAGGAGTGGGCGCTCCTGATTCTTTTCCTTTACTTTATGTGTGTGCTGTGTGTACTCAGTCATGTCTGACTCTTTTGTGTCCTCATGGACTGTAGCCCGCCAGCCTCCTCCACCCATGGGATTTCCCAGGCAAGAATACTAGAGTGGGTTGCTGTTTCCTCTGCCAGGGAATCTTCCTGACCCAGGGATAGAACCCATCTCCTGCACTGGCAGGTGGATGCTTTAACACTGAGCCACCTGGGAAGCCCACTTCATATTATATGTGATATTTAGCTTAAAATATATTTTGTAAATGTACTCCCCCTGGACCACAATCCTCCCTGCCTACCTTGGCCCTTAGGAGCATTTTATATTTTCTCTTCTAGATCAGGAACCGCCCCCCACCCCGCCCCGAGGAATGTTTACCCCCAACCCTTGCAGCGGACATCCATGTGTTGGGCAGAAAGCTCCCTTCCAGCCTCTCTGACCGCATGGAGCCTGAATGGAGCCCCCTTCTCTCCCATCTCCCCATCCCCTCCCCTCGGGTGGGGCTTCGGTCACTCTCCTGTCTGACAGCTTTGCCCCGTGGGACACAAGGCTTTATACACCGTCTTCACATGACGTCCAGTCTCACTGGCAAGAAGACCGTCCTTCGCAGCAGGCAGGCTCCCCCTGGGGCCTCTGTTATAGTCACAGTCTTGGGAGTCGGAAAAGGCTTCTTTGAATTCTGTCCCTGGCCCTCGGTAGCGTTGACTTGGTGGGTGAGTTCAGACATCTGAAGGATAAGGATAAAGGGGTGACGAATACATGAGATACTGTACGTAAGGCACACAGCACAGTATCTGACAAGCAGGTTATTCAGTATGTGGACGTGATGCTGAAGGGATGAGGAGGAGGAGAAAGCGGTCTCAGTAACCGGAAGCCCCCCACCCTGAGCATGGCCCCTGCCCTGCCCCTGAGCGTGGCTCCGGGACACGACGTGAGGTCCAGCTGTGCTGTGACAGGGACTCCAGGGGGACTGGAATGCACTGGGACATCGTCCAGACGTGCCAAGGGCGACTCGGGTCAGTGTGGGGGCTGGGGGCACCATGTGACCCAGAGAGAGGGCCCCCGAGGCTCTCACGGCGTCTCTTTAACAGTCCGCCTGAGGTGAGCTTGGTCACATGCTCCGGGACCTGAAGTCTGGGCCAGCTGAGCCTGCAGAAGCCTTCCGGTTTGCAGGCCAGCTTACTCTGCACCAAGATCATAATCTCTTTCCCAGAGAACAGACTTACCAGCAGCCAGAAAAGAGCTCCAATGAATGAATGTGTCGTCTCTAGTTCACTGCTTGTGAGGGAAGTCCTGGGCTGGGCCTTCTTTTAAGTGTCGATTCTGGGTCTGGACATGGGGCTCCTGAGGTCAGCAGTTCAGCCCTTTTCCTCAGATTGTGAGCCACGGGAATGGCTGTGTTACTAATGGGTGTGTGAGGCTCCTTGAGTGAGGGGGTGGCTGGGGGAGAGGATGGTGGGCCGCAGTGAGTGAAGATGCTTAGAGTGTTTCCATAATCCATCTGTGACTCCTGGGCGGCCTCTGCCCTCACTCAGGGCACACCCGCATGACCCCCTCCCTTCCCACTGGGACCTCACACCTTCCACTCGGCAGGGGAGGGGCCCGAGCAGGCGGACCGGGTGTTCCCTGCCCAGGGCACCTCTGGCTCCTGGCAAATGGGAGGTGTGGGGCAGCAGTGCCAACGTGGCCCTACTGATGGTAACTGCAGAGGGTCCTGGGAGAAACTGGCCACTACACGACGTTGCCTTCATCTTCGTAGCCCAAGCACCGAGTTCCTAGACTTCCCTTTTTAAAATTTATCTGTCACTAAAGTGTAGCTGAATATAAATACCACATGATATCACTTATATGTGGAATCTAAAATATGACCCAAATGAATCTGTCTAAGAAACAGAATCAGGGACAGAGAGAACAGACTTGCAGTTGGCAAGGAGGGAGTGCGGTGGGGAAGGAATGGGTGCCGAGCTTGGGGCCAGCACATGCGGACTAGTGAATACAGGGTAGACGGTAAAACGGCTGCCTACAACGCGGGAGACCCGGGGTCAATCCCTGGGTTGGGAAGATCTCCTAGAGAAGGGAATGGCAACCCACTCCAGTATTCTTGCCTCCCCACCCAAAAAAAAGGGGGCTCAAAGAAATATTTGGGGCTTCTCCGGTAGCTCAGATGGTAAAGCATTTGCCTACAATGCGGAAGATCTGGATTCGATCCCTGGGTCAGGAAGATCTCCTGGAGAAGGGAATGGCAACCCACTCCAGTACTCTCGCCTGGAAAATTCTGGGGATGGAGGAGCCTGGTAGGCTACAGTCTATGGGATCGCACAGAGTCAGACATGACTGAGCAGCTTCACTTCAAACAACAAGGTCCTACTGTACAGAACAGGAGCTCTGTCTGGTATCCTGTGATAAACCAGACTGGGAAAGAATATGAAAACATATATGTGTGTATAACTGAGTCCCTTTACTGTGGAGCAGAAACTGACACAACGTCGTGAATCAGCTAGACTTCTCTGTAACGAGTATGAGAGCTCCGTTAAACATAATCCTGGTGGTCAGCTCCTTTACGGAATTCATGCTGTGGCAGCGTAGATCTGAAAGCGCTCTTCGCGGTGGCCCCTCCGCCATACTGATGTTCCCTGGGGGGTGCCCTTCAGGGGGCCATCCAGCCCGTGCTGGGGCTCTGGGGCCCTCTCCTGGGCGTCTGCAGGGGCTGGGGCACCGCTCGATGGGGGTCGGGGGAGGAGCCGGTGGACGGGAACGATGGAGGCAGGAGAGGGTTTTGTCCCTGTTCTCCTAAGGATCAGCTGACGGGTCTTGGGCCGCAGAATGACTCACTTTCGTCCACAGTGAGGCTGCTGGCTATGACCTCAGGCTCCACTCACCATGTACCACGTTTACCGTTGTTTCTCCTGTGTCCAGCCCAAGCTGGCCTCCCCCTGAGTTCCAGCTTCAGTGTCAGTTCTGACAGAGGACGGGGCTACTCTTTTATTGCCGTAGCAGCTCACCAAGTACTGACTGTGGCCGTGAACGCCATGAGCGGTCCTGTCCTCAGGGTAAACATCTCAAGACATCACAAATCTTGCTTTTATGACTTGGCTTTCCGACAGTGCCCTCATCCTGTCCTCGTCCAGACAGACAGCTTCACCCCTTTAAATTGTGCCCCTAGGGACTTCCTGGGTGGTACAGTGGCTAAGACTGTGCTCCCAATGGAGGGGGCCTGGGTTCGATCCCTGGTCAGGGAACTAGATCCCACATGCTGTAACTAAGACTCAGTGCAACCAAATAAAATCAATGAAAATTTTCAAATAAATACATTGTGGCCCCCAGAACTGGTATAACCCTTGGGAACCTGAGAAGAATTAGGCCTGTAGCCTGGACCTTTGTGCTTCGTTCGGGTGAGCATCTCGGCCTTCACGGCTGCCCTGTGGCACAGACCACACACCGTGTTCGTGGTCAGCTGACACCATTGGGTTCCCTCCAGGCCAGCTCTTCTTCACTCACTTCTTCCTTGTTCTGTGCGTGCAGGTATGATAGCTTTCCCCTTTCATAACTTCTCCTCCTGGGAATGTGGAAAGTGAGAAACAGCTTCCAGAGTGGCAGTACCCAGAGAATACAGTGTTAACTTCTCTTGTGTCATTTTGCAAAAATTTATTTTTACCAGAATGTCAACACGCATGATTTCCCTACACTCTGGTGTTGGCAACACTCCCGGGTCTGGTGTTGCCATGCCCCTGCCTTCCTGAGCGCCCCTGAACCCACAGCGGAAGCCTCAGTCCAGGGCTGTTTTTCTGCTACAGCGGGGTGCTCTTTCTAGCCATGTCTCCATCACTGCCCAGCTGTGGTTCAGACTTCCATACGTGCTATAACCTCCTAGAATCTCCCCTTTGTCCCCTACTTGTCCTTTAGAAAACTCCTATTCACCCTTCAAGACCCACCCCAAGAGTCCCTCCTCCAAGAATCCTGCCTGCCTTCCTCTCCCATCCCATTAGAACTCACCTTTCCTTAGCAGATCTTGGTCGCAGATCTTTTACAGCCCATGAGAGTACAGGCTTGGCTGAGCCGACAAAGTCCCACCCCGGGAGACACACGTCAGTGAACAAAGTCTAGTGTGTCAAACTGTAGTGTCTGAAATCCTTGTCAAAAAACAGAGAGCCAAGTCGGCCCTTCTACTGGCAACATCTCTCCTCTGATATTCACACGAGTGATCCTGCACCTGGGACACTTGCCCTAAGACAAGCAGTTGTCTCTTAGAATAAAGGTCTGGATTCAGAGGACACAGAGGAAAGAGTCTTTAATAGACTCAAGACAGTGGGTTTCAGCAAATTTTCTTACAAACATTTCTACTTTTGTCTGTTCATGATTCACAGGCATATGTTCTATTTGTATTTTCGCACGCTCGGTCTTGGAAGCGTGTGGAGATCCACGCCTGCCTGTGAGTGTCCAAGGACATCAGTTCCAGATGTCCTCACTATGACCTGGGCTGATTTGCTTTGTCTGTGTGAGCTTCCGGGAGGAGGAGCCCAGGAACTGCAGCCTGCCTCCCTCAGAGGGCAGGGCTGTGACAGGGAGGCTGAGTCAGCCCCTCCGAGCACCCTGCCCGCTCCAGTCGGAGCCTCCCAAGGCCCGAGGAGCCTGTGCCCCAGACTGTCTGCAGGCCTGGGACGGGAAGGAAGCCTTTCATGTCTGCACGTGGGGCCCGGGGGTGTGGTGCTGGGGCTCCATCCGAAGAGGCAGATCTTGGGGAGCAGGGGGCCAGAGGACACCAGAGCGCTGGTGCGTCGCAGGGCCCGGGGTGGAGCTGTGCTTCTCCTGAGCGGGCAGTGTCCCGTCCAAGCCTTTAACTGTCCCAGGCTTGGCGTGGCCCCCACTGTCCACAGACATCAGCCCTGCACACGGCCCACACCGCCTCTTTCCGCGTTCAGGGCCCTTCCTGGACGGCAGCCCATCTGCTCCTGCTCCTCCCACTGTGTGGGCGGCAGAGGATGGGGCCGAGAGTCGGAGTGAAGTGTTGGGGGTAAGCAGGGCCCACAGTTCCCCCGCGACGTCAGGGCCAGACTCAGGAGCCCGGTGTATAGAGCGGGGTCCTGCTGTGAACACACACATGGACGCTCACGGCTTAGTTCATGGATTTAGTTCAGGTTCGGGTGCTCAGGACAGAGGCATCTGGGTGTCTGCAGGCGGGGGCTGAGCCCGCCCACCCTGCCACCGGGTCAGAGCTTGGTGCTGGGCAGCGGGATTTTCGTGGCCCGCAGTCAGGGAGCCGCCGGCCTGGAGCTCTCGAGCTGGCCTGCTTCTGCAGCAGGTGGCCCCTCTGAGCAGATCCCAGCTGAGCAGAGGACTCCCACTCACTCCTCCTTCCTAGCGGAGGCGGTGGCCCTGGCTTTCACGGGCAATGAATCTTTCCTGGGCTCTTCTCTTTCCATAGAAGCAGAACTATCCGCTCCTTCCCAGAGCAGCCCCGAACCAGGTGGTTCTCCATGACTTTCCACAAACATCTCCGGAGGCCCCATTTTCTGTAAACTTAGAGCCAGAGCTTCAGGGACCAGAGAACAAGTTCTTAAAAACCAAAACCTAGCCCCTAAGACCAATTGCAAAGAACTAATCCTCTAAATTCTTAACTCATAAGTACCCATTTTATTGCATTGAAGAGCTGGTTATCACATGACTTTGACATGTGCTTGGGTGAATCCCTAGACACAGATGCAAAATGCAGCAAAAGCCAGTATCTGTCAGTACCTCTCCCTCAGAGGTGTTCAGGTCCAGTGTTCAGAGCATGACACTGGTATTATGGCAGGCATTATGGGCAGAATTAGAACTCCAAGACGCTGTCCTCTGTCTGCCTGAGCTTCAAGCACATATTTAGGATCGAAGCCCCAGCAGGTGTTGCATGGAGGAGCATTGCTGAGCCCTGGGCTCCCAGCAATGCCCTGTGTCTGACGCAGTCCCATGGAACTACACTCTACACAGTTTGCTTCTTGCAGGTCCTATTACAGCCCTGGAAACACCTGCATCCTTGATTGAGCTAAGATTTGAGTTTAGTTTGTGAGTTTAAAATGCAGTTGTGATACTAGTCACCTGCTTTCTGCATGTCAGGTGTCATCTGTAAGTGCTAGACAGATGTTTCTCACTGAATTCACACAAAATTTAACATGAGGTCAGCTCATTTCAAATGAGGAGAGTGAAGCAGAAGGCAGGCAAGGGCTCTTCTGGAGGTGAAATCAGACCATGATCCCAGCTGGTCACAAACCACCCGTGATGGTCTCCTGCTCTTCCCCCTTTTATAGATTTTTTTGAAAAGTGGAGGATAGTTGATATATGTTGTGTTAGTTTCAGATCTTTAGCAAAGTGCTTCAGTGATACATTCTTTATCAGATTATTTTCCCATATAAGTTACTACAAGATATTAAGTAGAGTTCACTGTGCTGTATGTAGGCCCTTGTTGGTTATCTATTTAATATATAATAGTGTGTTTATTAATCCCAAGCTCCTAATTTATCCCTCCCTTTGGTAACCATGAGTTTGTTTTCTATGCCTGTGAGTCTCTGTTTTCTAAGTGCATTTGTATCATTTTTTTTCCACCTATAAGTGATATCATATGATATTTGTCTGACTTACTGTACTTAGAATGACAGTCTCTAGGCCCATCCAGGCTACTGCAGATGACATTATTTCACTCTTCATTATGACTGAATAATACTCCATTGTGTGAAGGTACCACATCTTCTTTATCCGCTCACCTGTTGATAGACGTTTAGGTTGCTTCCATGTCTTGGCTGCTGTAAGTAGTGCTGCTGTGAACACTGGGAGGGCTTCCCAGGTGGTGCTAGTGGTAAAGACTACCTGCCAGTGTTGGAGATGTCAGAGACGTGGGTTCGATCCCTGGGTCAGGAAGATCCCCTGGAGGAGGGCATGGCAGCCCACTCCGGTAATCTTGCCTGGAGGATCCCATGGACAGTGGAGCTGGCAGGCTAAAGTCCCTGGAGTCACAAAAGAGTCAGACACTGAAGCTGCTTTTGTTGTTGTTCAGTCACTCAGTCATGTCCGACTCTTTGTGACCCCATGGACTGCAGCACGCCAGGCTTCCCTGTCCTTCATCATCACCTGGAGCTTGCTCAAATTCATGTCCATTGAGTCTGTGATGCCATACAACCATCTCATCCTCTGTCATCCCCTTCTCCTCCTGCTCTCAATCTTTCCCAGCATCAGGGTCTTTTCTAATGAGTCAGCTCTTCGCATCAGGTGGCCAAAGTATTGGAGCTTCAGCTTCAGCATCAGTCCTCCCAATGAATATTTAGAATTGATTTCCTTTAGGATTGAGTGGTTTGATCTCCTTGCAGTCCAAGGGACTCTCAAGAGTCTTCGCCAGTACCACAGTTCAAAGGCATCAGTTCTTTGGGACTCAGCCTTCTTTATGATCCATACATGACTACTGGAAAAACCATACCTTAGCTAGACAGACCTTCGTTGGCAAAGTAATGTCTCTGCTTTTTAATATGCTGTCTAGGTTTGTTATTGCTTTTTTCCCAAGGAGCAAGCATCTTTTAATTTCATGGCTGCAGTCACCATCTGCAGTGATTTTGGAGCCCAAGAAAATAAAGTCTCTCACTCTTTTCATTGTTTCCCCATCTATTTGCCATGAAGTGATGGGACTGGGTGCCATGATCTTAGTTTTGTGAATGTTGAGTTTTAAGCCAGCTTTTTCACTCTCTTCTTTCACTTTCATCAAGAGGCTCTTTAGTTCCTCTTCGCTTACTGCCATAAGGGTGGTATCATCTGCATATCTGAGGTTATTGATATTTCTCCCTGCAATCTTGATTCCAACTTGTGCTTCATCCAGCCCAGCATTTTACATGATGTACTCTGCATATAAGTTAAATGAGTAGGGTGACGATAGACAGCCTTAATGTACTCCTTTCCCAATTTGGAACCAGTCCGTTGTTTGGTTGTAACTGTTGCTTCCTGACCTGCATACAGGTTTCTCAGGAGGCAGGTCAGGTGGTCTGGTAGTCCCATCTCTTTAACAATTTTCCACAGTTTGTTGTGATCCACACAGTCAAAGGCTTTAGCATAGTCAATAAAGCAGAAGCAGATGTTTTCCTGGAACTCTGTTGCTTTTTCTATGATCCAATGGATGTTGGCAATTTGATCTCTGGTTCCTGTGCCTTTTCTAAATCCAGCTTGAACATCTGGAAGTTCCCGGCTCAGGTACTGTTGAAGCCTAGGTTGGAGAATGTTGAGCATTACTTTGCTAGCGTGTGAGATGAATCTCCTTAGCACAGCGCATAAACACTGGGATGCATGTATCTTTTCTAAGTATGGTTCTCTTCAGGCATATGCCCAGGAGTGGCATTGCTGGACTGAATTTTTAGTTTTGTAAGGGTCCTCCACCCTGTTCCCCGCAATGGCTGCCCCATTTACATGGCCACCAACAGTGGAGGCATTTTCCCTTTTCCCCACGCCCTCTCCTGCATTTATTGTTTGTAGACTATTTGGTGGTGGCCATTCTGACTGCTGTGAGGTAATACCTCATTGTGGGTTTATTGGCATTTCTCTTTGCCCTTGCCCTTCTTCCTTGTTAAGATCCCTGCAGACCCCACCCGCCGCCTGTCCTGACTTTGGTGGGAAAGGTCACTGGGACACACCCACTTCAGATAGCATTCACTGCGCTCCCTTCACACTGAGGAAATGGTAGTTAAATGCCAGCCCGGGTGCATGTCTGTTTGACTCCATTCAGTTGGACCACACATCATTTCAATTTCCTTTTCCTCAGCCCTGTGGAGCCTGGGGAATAAAAGCTGGAAACACGCCTGTCGTCAGCTGGGTCACATTTTATGCGTCTCTTCCTCTCAAGCGGCTGTTTTCTTAACCTGTTTTTATTTTTTTAGGGATTAAAAAAAAAAATCTTTTTATGGTAAAATAAAATACAGGTACAGAAAATCGTGCAAAACAAATATATGGCTTAATAATTATAAAAATAGTCATTATCTACTTAGAGTATAAATTCACAGATATGAATGGCTGTAATGGAGGCACCCTGGTGCTACCGTCAGGTCAAGAAAGCCCTTGCCACGTGCTCACCCCACTTCCTTGTCACCCCGGAAAGTGGTCACATTGCTCTCACAAGCAGTATTCACAGCCTGGGGGGCTGCTTTCATTTCAGGTAATTTTTAACATTTTTAGGTGTAACTGACATGCAATAAATAGAGCACACATCTAGTGGGTACAGTCAGATACATTTTGACGTGTATGTGTGCCCTTGGAATCATCGCCACAATCAATCAAGATAGCAGGTACACCCATCATTCTCAGAAGTGTCTTCCAGCCCCAGGGAACCCCTCTGCCTGCCCCCTCCCCTCCTGGAAGACCACTGTCTGCTCTCTGTCCCTGCATGCTCACCTCCATTTTCTAGAGATTCATGAAAATAGAGTAATACTCTATGTACTCTTCTTCTGTCTGGCTTCTTTCACTCAGCATAATTTTCTCAAACTGCATCCATATTGTGTGTAGAATGGTTTATTTGTTTTTATTGACAGGTTTATATATGTCACGGAATATACATGCAATGGAATATGTATCTCCTCACACACACATATGTGATATATCTCTACATGTGATATATACCATGATTTGTTTATGTGTGTAGTTGATAGATATTTAAATTGTTTCCAATTTTTTTTTATCATTAAAGCAAAGCTGCTTGTGTACAAGTCTTTGAATGGACTTAAACTTTTTGCTTGGATAAAAACCTAGGAGTGGAACAGCTAGGTTATGTGATAGATGAATGTTTAACTTTTTAAAGAACTACTAAATTGTCTTCCAAAATGGTATGTCATTTTTACGTTCCTGCAATCAGTGTGTGAGAGTGCTAGTTCTTCCACATTCTGGCCAGTATTTGGTATCATCAGTTTTTCTTAATTTTAACCATTCTAATAAGTATGTAATTGTGTTTCAGTGTGGTTTTAATTTGTGTTTCCCTAATAGCTAATGATTGGAGCATCTTTTCACATGCGCATTTGACAATATCTGTTCAGATATTTTTGCCTGTTTTTTTAACTGGATAGTTTGTTTTCTCATTATTTTCTTGTTACGGAGTTTCTTATTATATCATTTATATATTCTAGATACAAGTCCTTTATCATATATGTGCTCTGTCAGTTTTTTCTCCTTGTCTGTGGTTTATCTTTTGTTGTTGCTGTGCAAAGTCACTTCGGTCATGTCTTTTTGTGACCCTATGGACTGTAGCCCGCCAGGCTCCTCTGTCCATGGAATTCTCCACACAAGGATACTGGAGGAGATTATCTTTTAATTCTCCCCAAAATGACAGCTGAAGCCTTTAATTTTCATGAAGTCAAATGTTTCAGTGTTTTTTGGATCACACTTTTAACATTATACTTAGGGAAATCTTGCCTAATCTAAGCTCACGAAGATGTCCCCCTATGTCTTCTTCTACACGTATGTTACAGTTTTATGTTATGGATTTAGACCTATGATCTGTTCTGAGTTCGTCTGTTTATTTGGCTGTGTCAAGTCTTAGCTATGGCACTCAGGGTCTCTCATTGCAGTGAGTGGGGTCTCTAGTTGTGGTGCCCGGTTGTAGTTAGTTGTTAGTCTAGTTGTAGTTAGTTGCTCCACAGTGTGTGGGATCTTAGTTGCTGGACCACGGATCAAACCTGCATCCCCTGCATTGCAGGGTGAATTCTTAACCACTGGACCACCAGGGAAATGAGTTAATGTTTGTATATGGTGTTAGGTTTAAATTGAAGTTCTTTTTTTTTTCCCCTCTCTTCCTGCACACATGGATATCCAGCACTGTTTGTTGAAAAAGTTATCCTTTCTCCACTAAATTACCCGTATAACTGTCAAAAGTTGGTTGTCCATAGATGTGGGTCTGTTTCTGGACTCTCTTCTGTCCCGTTAGTCTGTTTCTTTGCCAGTCCTCCTGTTTCAACTTCTGACGCTTTACAACACGTCCTGAAAAAGATCACGTCAGCCTTACACCTTTGATCTACTTCACGGTGTTTTGGCCATTCTCGGCTCTTTGCATTTCCGTAGGAATTTTAGACTCAGGTTGTCCATTTCTATCAGACAGCCCGCTGGGGTTTGAATTGCGATTGTCTTGCGCCTACACATCAATTTGGGGAGAACCTACATCTTTCAGACTGAGTCTTCTGGCTCATGACCAAGTCTCTCTCCATTGACTGGGTCCCTAGTTTCTTTGAGCTGTGTGTAGTGTTCAGGGTACAGATCTTGCACATGTTTTGTTAGATTTATTCCTAAGTGGTTTGTATTTCTATCATAGCATAAATGAGTATTTTAATTTCAGTTTCTGGTGGTTCCATTCCTGGTGTGTAGAAATACAGTTGATTTTTGTATATTGATCTCATACTATGTAACCTTCCTAAACTTAATTATTCATTCTAGTAGGTTTGTTGTAAATGCTATCAGATTTTCTATATAGGCTATAGTGCTGTTCGCGAATAAAGGCAGTTTTACTTCTCCTTTCCAAACTAGATGCCTACTATTTCTTTTTCCTGCCTTATTGCCTTCAATAAAACATTGAGAGTTAACAGAAGTGATAAGAGCAGGCATCCCTGCCTTGTTCCTGATCTTAAAAAGATGTTGTCTTTCATGATTAAGTATGATGTTAGCTATGGTTTTTCATAATCTTTTTAAGGTTAAGAAATTTCTGTCCTATTTCTAGTTTACTGTAGATTTTTATCAGAATGTTACATTTTGTAAACTGCCTTTTCTGTGTCTATAGAGATGATTATATAATTTTCTAAAATACGACGAATTACACAATTGGTTTTCAAATGTTAAAGGACCCCACTTCATCATGATGTATTATCCTTTGTATATACAGTTGGATTTGATTTTCTATGATTTTGCTTAGTTCCCTTACATTTTAAACATTCCTAGTACACTGATTATTTGGATTCCCAATCTGTTAGATTTCGTTTCTGTGCACTAAACTCTACTTAAGCTTAGCCACAGCTAGCTCAATGATGAGGAGTAACAGTGTTTTCCTCCATTTTAAATATTTGCCTGACTTTGGCCGAGGATCATTTGAAAATCAAGGAGACACACATACACACACACAGTCTCTGTTATCTCACACTGAGATTGGTCCTGGTAGATGTTTATCAGGGAAATAGTGAGAGACAGAGGAGACAGGCCAAGGGGCTTTTCAGCCTTCTGAATAGAGTTAATATAAGACTCAGACGGCTTAGCAAGCCTTGGTGAGGCCTGGGGAAGGCAGATGCAGAAGAGGAGCCGTGAGCACAGCCACGGTGCCTTTGGGGAGCACTGTAGCACTGTCCCTTTCTTGCCAGTCAGCCTCACACGAGCTCTCCTGCTGTCTGTGCCTGAGACAGATTCTCTGCCCCCAAGACAACTGTGATGCTGGGACAGGGTTTAGGAAAATGTGTAAAGCCACCTTGTTCCAGAGAGCTGCCCTCTGGCCATCTTCATCACCAAAGACCAGTATATTCAGCTCCCTCAGACTCGAACTAGGAGCCCTGGACTCCAGGCTAGAAGATTTTAAGTCAAAGGGCCGAGTGATGATGGGACACCTTCACAACAGTAGATGTTGGCGGGTGAAGCAAGGAGTCAAGAATGAGAGAAACCCGGTGGTTTCTGGTTTATATGTGTTGACTCAGATAACATCCGTAGTGGCTGGGGCTGAGAGACCATCAAGGTCACCCGACCCAGCGCACAGATGAGAAAGCCAAGATGAGACAGTTGTTCATCCAAGAACAGACTTTCCTCTCCCACCCCTGCCCCCACCTCTCAGTTTGACAGTGATTTGTTCCTGAGAGAACAGGCCTTATAGTGGTAGACACAGGGGCACTTGCACACCTGGCATGCTCACCACATCCTCACTCGCTCTGGGGGCTTCACCCACAATCCTGCCACAAACTCCGGGGGCCAGCTGACTTATGGAAAGAAAATACCTCTGCCAATGCCTTATGATCATCTCAGCCTGTTAACAGTAAGCCTTAAGCGCCCAGAGCGGGTACCAGGCCCACCTAACCTTGGACCATCCATCTATGTCCACTTTTCTCCCTTTCAGATGGACTTGGGTGCTGGTGGGAGGACTCGAAACCCCAGTCCAGAGAGCTCTTCCTTCCTCTGATCTCTTTCATGTTTTTTCTCTAAAAAAGTCTTTAAATGCTCCAGCCTCTGTTTTTTTGCAAGAATAGTTAGTCAATCTCTTCTTTGTAACTTCGAGTCTGAGCCCTAGGGGAACGTGAGAGGCTGGACACTGTTGAGCACATGTGTGTCGCCTAGCTGTCTCCACAAGGACGCCCTAATCTCTGTGGGAGTGATTCAGGTTCTTACTATGCTACGGATTAGGGCAGAGAGATGGAGCGCCTGTTTAAGCCCCGGATCCAGTGTGTGTGGCCTGTTTATGGGAACTTGACTGTAAGCTTGAAGAAGCAGCGTAGAGGCTTAAGCTGCGTCTTTGCACCTGTGGCCGTAACTGTGACTTAGCCTCTGTTGAATCCTCTTAGGGTGGCAGATGCTCAATAGACTTTTGCACCATAAACCTTCCACAGTGCTGATCTGTCCTGATGCCTCAGAAATACCAGCTCATTTGTTCCTCTCTCACTGTAAGGAAGACACAATATTGTTTTCATTTTACAGATGAGAAAAGTGCACCCAGAGAGACTGAACAGTTGTCTGTGTTGTTAAAGACAGGAGCCAGCCCTAGACCCAGGCAGACTGGCTCTTAACACTTGCTAAGAGTATATTGATAGTTAATTTTTAATCATTAATGTTATCGATGCTTATGAGATCATGCTACAACTCAGCAAGAAAAACGGGGATTCCGTGAAGGTTTCATTGATTTAAACGAGTTAAGCACCAGACATCAAGACTGTACCTCCTCCTCCTCCTGATAACCTGCTGCTGATGGACCCCGTGTTAGTTGATCCGTAGGAATCGTGTATTTATTGCAGTGTGCCCCTCACCCCAGATTACCTTTTGGGTTAAAAGAGCAGCATTACTCTTCTTACTATATAGAGATAAAAGAATCCTATCACCCTTTGTTGTTCGATTTTTGTATAATGCATTTGTTGCTGTTGTTCAGTCACTCAGTTCAGTTCAATTCAGCCACTCAGTCGTGTCCGACTCTTTGCGACTCCATGGACTGCAGCACGCCAGGCCTCCCTGTCCATCACCAACTCCCAGAGCTTGCTCAAACTCACGTCCATTGAGTCAGTGATGCCATCCAACCATCTCATCCTCTGTCGTCCCCTTCTCCTCCTGCATTCTATCTTTTTCAGCATCCGGGTCTTCTCCAGTGAGTCGGCTCTTTGCATCAGGTGGCCAAAGTATTGGAGCTTCAGCTTCAGCATCAGTCCTTCCAGTGAATATTCAGGGTTGATTTCCTTGAGGACTGACTGGTTTGATCTCCTTGCAGTCCAAGGGACTCCCTAGTGTCTTCTCCAACATCACAGTTTGAAAGCATCATTTCTTTGGCACTCAACTTTCTTTATATTCCAACTCTCACATCCATACGTGACCCCTGGAAAACCCATAGCTTTGACTGTATGGACCTTTGTCAGCAGAGTAACGTCTCTGCTTTTTAATACACTGTCTAGGTTTGTATAATACGTTACAAACCTGAAATCCCTCTCTTTCTGAACTGTTCATTTCACACTCTCCACTACAAAGGATGTTGGGAAGGAAACACTCTCTTCTTCTCGGTAGTGGGATATTGCCTGGTTTTGCAGTTTAGAAATGTATGCTCATTTTCAGTGTCCGATACACCCCGCCCTCCCCCCTATCATCTGCCTTACTGATTCTGGGTAACCACGAACACACATTATGAGTTCTGTGACTTCTTTGGTGTTGGGTGCACCGCGCAAACTCCTGCCGCTCTGTCCTGTTTTACGTTCCTGCCCGCGCACCGGAGCCTCCAAGCGTGTGCACGTCCTTAGTCACTCACTGCTGGACTCCAGACGCTCCCTGTGCTGTCCTAGTGTGACACCTGGACCCCGAGGAGATCCGTTTCCAGGTGTAAGCCCTGTGTCACTTTCTCTTCGGTGGCTCTGATGACTCTTTCGTGCGGTGTGAGTTCTGCTCTGCCTCCTGTCTCCTTCTCTAATGTCCTGTGGAAGCTGAGGTCCTGGCTGGCACCATCTTGCCCTCTGAAGACCTCACCCCAACTCTCCTGTTCCTCCCTCACCTTACGGAGCGCTCACTAGGTGAGTGTCCTACTGCTTCTTGCTGAGATTCACATCACCATCATCCTGTTATCTGCGCTTTCGTTCTGGGGTTCCCCCACACGTGCTCAGGGATCTCCCCTCCTCCTGTCTACCTCCCCTTCTGCCCTTGATAGGGCAGGCCAGGCCACAGACTGCAAGGCCTGCACATGTGTTGCACGTGTGTGCACGTATGTGATATATGTTGCTTTGAAAAGAGCCATTGGACGAGACTGTGTATTTGAAAACATTCAAAAATTTCAGTGTTGACATAGTGAAACTTACCCGGAAGCAAGCGCCAGCCACCTGCTGGCTCGTTTTCAGCTTTGGTGGTGACTAAGTTGCTGGCTGCGGGTTCCCAGTGGTGCGGATGCTGGTCCCTGGGGCCTTCCCTGACCCCAGTGTAGACTGAAAATTAGAAGGTTCCCAGACGGCAGCTCTGTAAGTGCCTCTCAGCTCTTGTGCTTGCTGAGGCTGTGAGACTAGAGAAGACAGAGTAAGGGTGTGAACTCTGCTCCATCCTGTGGCTGTGTGTCATTTCCCAGGGGGAGTTCAGGAGGAGACGGGAAGGGCAGGAGGCCCCCGGGCTCCAGCAGAGGTGTGTGCAGGGCACGGGGACCCCAGCGCCGGGGGCCTGGGAGGGCTGGCACAGCGCCACAGGGACACAGTGGCAGGAACCCAGGCAGCGCTGCCTGGGCTCAGAGGGGGCTGAGCCGGCTGTTGGCAGGCAGCGGATACCCTTCCCCAGCTCCTGGAGATGGTTAGGGTCATACGTCCTGGGAGGTCTGGGAACCCAGCAGGTTCCAGGGAGCAGAATGAGAAATGAGGGCCAGGACAGACAGCTGTGACTCCCAGAAGCCAAGAATGAGGCTGGACCCAGACAAGCTCAAGTGACAGCTGGGTGTCTTCCTGCCTCTGCATGAAAGTATGTGGTTCTAATTCACCCCCTGACGGCTTTGCGGCTGGAAGGAGAGTGATGAGTAGGCTGTGGTCGCTGCCTCAGCCTTCGAGCAGCCATCGGCGCTGCGTGCTCCCCACCTTCCCGTGCTGAGAGAGTGCCTGAAGTGACCTGCTCCTACTACCCAGCCCCCGCATCCCCACTGGCCCAGAAAGTCCGGGTGACCACGAGTCCGCTGGCCCAGACCACTGACAGTCTCCGAAACTAAGGTTTCCTGTGACGCTGAGCATCATCCAGAGACGTGGATTACAAGGGAACTCTGGGGTGCAGAAGAAGGTCTCCTAAATGAAAAGAGAGTTTTCAATGTGTTTACTGCGTCTGCCCTTGCTTCTCAGTTACACTTGCGTCTGCCTTGTGATGCAAAGTAAATTATGTGTGCGGGGGTTCTGCTCCCAAACCTTGGGTAGATGCTTAATTTTAAAAGTACACAGATAGTGTCAGGAAATTAATAATGAAAAGGAAATTCAAATTAAAAACTGAAACAGTGGGCAAAAGTGTTTCCTCTTCAGGAGCTGGATCCACCCTGTGTCTGCAATGGGGATCAGCACCCTTTGTTCATTAAGGGCTGCAGAGTAAACGTTTGGGGTCTGCCTGCTGCGTCCTCTCTGTGGCAGGCGCTCAGCTCACCCCTGGAGAGAAGGCGGCCTCAGATTGGATAGAGGGGAAATGGCCTGGGTGTGCCGCGAGGCTTCACCTAAAAGAGCAGGCGGGGCCCATGTGGACCAACCCCTAGTCAAGGGAAAACCAGAACACCGAACTTCTACCCACTGTTACAGGTGATAGGCTGTTCTCAGTGAACAGAGGAGAATATGGACTCAAGAGAGATGCAAAAGACACCTTTAGGTAATGTTCTTTTTTCTTGGGTAATGGCAATATTTATCCTTTTTTGTTGTTGCTGTTAAATTGTAGTTCCTGAGTACCAGCCATGTTTTCACTCAGCTCTGGAACAGATAAGCGCGTATCTTGGTGACCTCTGACCTCTAGATTACAGTCTAGCTGGGGCAGGAGCCAATGAAAGACAGGGCTTCCCGAAGAGTGTGGGGGAGGAGGGAGCCCTGGTGACCTGGGGGCAGCTTGTGGCACGAGTGGGATGAGCACTGCTGGTGTGCCCGGGAGGCACGTGAGCAGGCGAGACTGGAATCAGGCATCAGGGTTGGAAGTGAAGCCGGGTAGCCAGGCACTGGAAGAGCGGCTGCGCTGTGCGCGCCTTGGAGGCTTCATCCCTGGGAAGCGCCCACGACTGTGGGCTTCTTACAGGGCTGTCTTGAGGACAGAGAGAGGTAATGTTGGTGCCACACCCTCGGCAGCTCCTGGGACCTGGGAAATGCCCATGCATTTGTAGCTGAGTGCTGGAGGTGGACGTGATGACTACTTAATAAAATGCGATGAGGTGGAGTTCCATGGAGAACAGAACAATTTTCCAAAAACACTTTGGCCATGTAGTCTGGTCAAGAGTCTGCTGTGTCCTCTGCTCTTAGGATAGCGGGAACCCCTGCTTTATGACCGTCCAAGCCCCAGGGGCCTGGAGGGAGAGACGGGCAAGAGGAGCGAAGGAGGCCACTCACGTGTCCCGGAACCCGGGACCCTGACCCCGGGCGAGCCACCCTGGGGGAGGGAGGGGAGTCACGGCTGCTGTGGAGGCGCTAGGAGGGACCCGTGGAGATGCCTGCAGGCGGTTTGAGGGGAGGAGGGCAGGAGACAAGACTCAGACCTGTCAGCGCCGAAGTAACTCCAGGTCCTGAGTCGGGGCCCGGGCAGGAGGAGCATGAGGGCGTGCGGTCTCGAGTCCACCAGCTGGTCAACTGCTGGCCCAGCCCTGCACGGGGCTCCCTGCCCTGCCCTGTGGAGGCCAGACGGCTGAGCAGGTCAGGGGTGCAGAGCGCCAGGCCGCGAGAGCCCCACAGCCCTGAGCAGACCCGCAGAGCCTCAGGCATCTCTGCCTGGGGGCCCAGCCAGCCACAGGGCCGCCGGGGCTCCTTCCGGCCCCAGAAGACCCTTCCAGGACACGGCGGGGCACAGCCAGGCCGAGGATGGACTGCCAGCACGCTCCTGATCATGGGGCCCCAGCTCTTTCATCCTCCTCGACTTTTTTCCTTTTTTTTTAAGGGTGGGGGAGCTGTGTGCTTCCAGTACCTATGGGAGGGTGCAGGGTGAGGAAGTGGCTGTCTGTCCAGAAGATGGGGTGATTCATGGTCCTCCCTGGCTGTGGGTGCCAAGCTGGTGCCTCAGCCAGAACAAACTGTGCGTCCTCGGACCCCTGTCTCCTCTGCTAATGTGTCATGATCACTGAATTAATTCAATGGAAATTCTTTCCTTGGACTGATGGTCACAGTTAGACCAGAGCACTGATTCTGGAACCAGAGAGGAATTTGGACATTTTTGCTCTTTCACTCTGGGCAGCAGTGACTACTTGGAAATTCTCCAGGAGTCATCTAGAAGCCCCCATATTTGCATCAAGGATGGAACTGTCTCTGGCTCACCCCTAACCCCTCCTCTAGCCCGGGAGCTCTGCATCCGTGCTCCAGGCCTTGCATCCCACCCCCCGCAGGGGACAGGTCCCTCTCCGGACTGAGGTCCCAGCACGTCAGGAAAAGACGATGACAAAGCTGAAAGCGGGTAAGATTGCCCTATGGGTTCTGAAATGAAGCGGGGAGGGGAGACAGAGTCCAATTTATTTATTTACATATAAATACTTATTGATTTATTTATAAATTCTAATAAAGAATAGAGATTTATGTAGAGTTTTCCTTTACATTTAAAAAAATTTTTTAGTTGAACTATTATTGCTTTACAGAATTTTGTGGTTTTCTGTCATGCATCAATAAGAATCAGCCATGGGTACACCCATGTTCCCTCCCTCACGAACTTCCCTCCCATCTTCCTCCCCATCCCACCCTTCTAGATTGTCACAGAGCCCCTGTTTGAGTTTCCTGAGTCACACAGCAAATTCCCATTGGCTGTCTATTTTACATATACTAATGTAAGTTTCTATGTTACTCTCGCCATGCGTCTCTCCTTTTCCCTCCTCTTCTACCCGCCGTGTCTGTAGGTCTGTTTTCTATGTCTGCTTCTCCATTGCCACCCTGCAAATAAATTCTTCAGTACCATCTTTCTAGATTCCATATATATGTGTCAGTATATGATATTTATATTTCTCTTTCTGACTTACTTCACTCTGTATAATATGCTCTAGGTTCGTCCACTTCATTAGAAGTGGACTGACTCAAATGTGTTCCTTTTTATGGCTGAGTAATATTCCATTGTGTATATGTACCACAACTTCTTTATCCATTCATCTGTCGATGGACATCTAGGTTGCTTTCATGTTCTAGCTATTGTAAACAGCAATACTGGGGTACATGTGTCTTTTTCAGTTTTGGTTTCCTCAGGATATATGCCTAGAAGTGGGATTGCTGGGTCATATGGTGGTTTTATTCCTAGTTTTTTAAGGAATCTCCATACCATCTTGCATAGTGGCTGTGTCAATTTACATTCCCACCAACAGTGCAAGAGCGTTCCCTTTTCTCCACACCCTCCCCAGCATTTATTATTTGTAGACTTTTTGATGAGGGCCAGTCTGACTGGTGTGAGGTGGTATCTCATTGTGGTTTTGATTTGCGTCTCTCTAATAATGAGTGATGTTGAGCATCTTTTCATGAGCTTCTTAGCCATCTGTATGTCTTTGAAGAAATGTCTCTTCAGGTCCGTTTCCCACATTTTGATTGGGTTGTTTGCTTTTCTGGTATTGAGTTGTATGAGCTGCTTGTATATTTTGGAAATTAATTCTTGGTCAGTATGTAGAGTTTTAAAACTAGTTTGAATAAAGTTGTTGGTGTAGCATCAGAAAACCACATGGAAAGCTGCATAGACCTGGAAAGTGACCACATTAGTATTTGGGGCAGTGGAGTCCTGTGAGGCCAGTAAAAATGATTAAATAGTATGGTGAGGGCTCTCTGATTGGCCTAGAAGTATGTGCACCAATTTTGGAACATTTGAAAAACAGATTAAATGTACTATTAAGGACAACCCAACTTTAGTTTGAATATTTTAGAATATTGCAGGCACACATTTGTATAGTCAGCAAAATAGAAAAAAAAGGCTGACTGGATAGACACCAACCCCAACTACTATTCCCTCCAGATCTGATACTGCAGGCAGTTTATATTTCAGAGGAGCTCTGTGGGGCAGACGCACGTGCCAACCTAGGCCGGAGCTGCTGTTACACTTTTTAAAAATTATTTTCATTTGAAGGATAACTACAATTTTGTGTTGGTTTCTGCCATACATCAACATGGATCAGCTATAGGTATACATAGGTCCCCTCCCTTTTGATCACACTGTTTTAGTTATTATAAAATAACTCTAAAATCTGCTCACAGCTATTCGTACAGGTGTAACACCACACACACATACACCTCGAGTATTCATCCTTTTCTACAGTTTATTCTCTGATGGCCCTGTAGGTCATTAGGACTTGCAGACCTAAATCACGGTGCAGCCCCACGCACACGTGTCCAAGTGGCCCGCATCCCGAATGCAACAGCAGCGAACACCGGTGAGGAGGGGGCGCTGCAGGAAACCCAACGCACCTGTTCATCTTAGTTCTCATTTTGAGGGTTCTAAGACTTGCCTTGTATCATTTGTAAATTGTTCTGTAAAATGCACATCCTTCTCATGAACTGAATGCTCCCCTTGAGGAAGTATCATTTCTGAAATATGTAAATTTAAGATATATTTCAGTGATGAATTTAGATGATATTTGAACATCTTATTATTAATGAAGAGCTTCTGGCTAAGGGCAAAAACAGGACTTCATAAAGTAACCCTGGGCCTGGGTCTCTCTGGTTTTGTGAAGACCAGGAATGTGGGAGCCCCAAAATCCTGTTACTGCTCTAAACTGAGATTTTGTGCTTTCAATTTTTTTAATTGAAGAATGTAAATCATCTGAAATTTATGTTTCATATAGTGGGCTTCCCTGGTGGCTCAATGGTAGAGAATCCACCTGCCAATGAGGGGAGATGTGAGTTCAATCCCTGGGTTGGGGAGATCCCCTGGAGAAGGGAATGGCAACCCACTCCAGTATTCTTGCTTGGAGAATCCCATGAACAGAAGAGCCTGGTGGGCTGCAGTCCAAGAGGTCACAAAGAGTTGGACACAACTGAGCAACTAAACAACAACAGTAGTGTGAGGTATGGATTGGCATTTATGTTTTCCTGGAGTTTATTGAATAATCCACACGCTCACAGATTTGAAATGGCATATTTAACGCCCCCTGCCCAAATGATGCGTGCCTGGGGATCTTTCTGATGTTCTGCCCCTCAGACTTCTCTGTCTACAATCGAGCTAGCATCACACTACTTCGGTTATTGTACCTTCAAGAGCTGTTTGTTAGTACAGATGTCACACACATGCATACCAGGTATTTCTCTTTTTCCTGGTGTTTGATCTCAGATAAACTTTGCATACATGTATCAATTTTTTTTAAAATCCCTTGCTATTTTGAGATATTGGTTTAAAATCAAACATTGATTTTGGGGAGAACAGACAGCTTCAGGTCATTGAGTCTTACCCTTCCCATGGATGACTGTGCAGCCACTCATTTTCCTGACCCCTCAGTGAGGCATCCTCAGCGTCTCCATGCAGACTTGTGTCTGTTTCCTGCTCCTATGACCATCATGCCTGCCATCTCCATCAGCTCCTGGCATCTGAGCCTCAGGAATGACCCCAGCACCTGCACCGTCCCCACCCCCAGCAGGAGGGCTCAGAGGCCCACTTCCTCCTGCACACTGTGGCCCCACGGCCCCGCCTGTGCAGGGCCCAGCGGACGCCCTCCCTGGGGGCCTCTCCAGAGCAGTCCTTTCTTCAGAATTGTTGTTTATTTTTGTTTAGTTGCTGAGTCGTGTCTGACTCTTTGCTACCCAATGGACTGCAACATGCCAGGCTTCCCTGTCCTTCACCATCTCCCAGAATTGCTCAAACTCATCATGTCCATCGAGTCGGTGATACCATCCCAGCAACTCATCCTCTGTCATCCCCTTCTTCCCCTGCCTTCAATCTTTCCCAGCATCAGGGTCTTTTCTTCTCTTTTTGAAAGAGTTTACAAGCTGTTCTTTTGTTTTCATCCAAAATCAAAATAACCATAAAAAAGAAATATATATCTTTGCATCAGTTAGGATCCTAGCAGGGACAAATGGTCTTGCAAAGTACTGGGTCTCTCTAACTGGGAGAGTAGCATTGACACATATAGACTGCCATGTATTAAACAGATCGCCAGTGGGGAGCTGCTGTACAGCGCAGGGAGCTCAGCTGGCACCCCGGGATGACCGCAGGGGCGGGACGGGGTTGGGGAGGGGACACAGGCACACCCAGACCTGACCTACATCACAGCACAGCAGAAACCGACATTGTGAGGCAGCTCCCCTCCAGTTAAAAAAATTAAGGGTCTGTTTTTAAGGTTGTGTCGAGGTCAGCAGTGCCCAGCTAGGAACCAGCAAGATGTTGCTTAAGCCAAAAGGGCAAGAAGAGGGAGGGATTTTCAGAACCCAGCACATGGTGTGGGGGGCACCACAACAAACACCCGGGCCCCACTCCTCCAGCCTGCAAGTGTCAAGGTCAGCAGTGCCCAGCTAGGAACCAGCAAGATGTTGCTTAAGCCAAAAGGGCAAGAAGAGGGAGGGATTTTCAGAACCCAGCACATGGTGTGGGGGGCACCACAACAAACACCCGGGCCCCACTCCTCCAGCCTGCATCCCTGCTATGCTGGCCCTTAGCAGACGCCATCAGGAGCCAGAGGAACACGAAACCTGATGCAGACCCTGCAGGTCAGCCTCTAAGGCACAGAGGGAGGAGGATGGTGTCAGGTAGAGATGGAGAGTAGAAGGTGGTTTCAGAGAGACAGGTGCAAACAACCAGCTGGGAATTACCACTTGGAGTATGCATACTGTCTAGAAAAACACCATCGAAGACATTGGCCCTGCTTTTGAAAGCTATCTTATTTTTATCATTAAAATGTTAAATTCTTGGAAGATAGCCTTTAAAGTCTTTCATACTAAGGCTGCATTACAGGCTCTATAGGAAGGCCAGGCAGGCAGCTAGTTACGGGTGAGCTAGTTAAGGGTAACCTGTTCATCTCTCTCTGAAAATTTGATTTTTGGTAACCAACCTCAGGTATTTATGTGAATACTCTACCCACCATCCCCAGCCTCATGTACTTTTTTTTTTAATTGAAGGCTAATTACTCCACAATATTGTAGTAGGTCTTGCCACACATCAACATAAATGAGCCATGGGTGCATACGCGTTCCCCATCCTGAACCCCCCTCCCACCTCCCTCCCCATACCATTCCTCTGGGTCACCAGTGGGTGCCCAGTGCACCAGCCCTGGGCACCCTATCTCATGCATTGAACCTGGACTGGCGATCTGTTTCACATATAATATACATGTTTCAATGCTATTCTCTCAAATCATCCCACCCTCGCCCTCTCCCACAGAGTCCAAAAGACTGTTCTATACATCTGTGTCTCTTTTGCTGTCTCGCATATAGGGTTATCGTTACCATCTTTCTAAATTCCATATATATGTGTTAATATACTGTATTGGTGTTTTTCTTTCTGGCTTACTTCATTCTGTATAATAGGCTCCAGTTTCATCCATCTCATTAGAACTGATTCAAGTGCATTCTTTTTAACAACTGAGTAATATTCCACTATGTATACGTACCACAGCTTTCTTATCCATTCGTCTGCTGATGGACATCTAGGTTGCTTCCATGTCCTGGCTGTTGTAAACAGTGCTGTGATGAACATTGGGGTACACACATCTCTTTCACTTCTGGTTTCCTCGGTGTGTATGCCCAGCAGTGGGATTGCTGGGTCATATGGCAGTTCTATTTCCAGTTTTTTAAGGAGTCTCCACACTGTTCTCCATAGTGGCTGTACTAGTTTGCATTTCAGGGTCTTTTCTAATAAGTCAGCTCTTCGCATGAGATGGCCAAAGTATTGGAGTTTCAGCTTCAGCATCAGTCCTTCCAATGAACACCCAGGACTGATCTCCTTTAGGGTGGACTGGTTGGATCTCCTTGCAGTCCAAGGGACTATGGAGAGTCTTCTCCAACACCACAGTTCAAAAGCATCAATTCTTCAGTGCTCAGCTTTCTTTATGGTCCAGCTCTCACACCCATACATGACTTCTGGAAAAACCATAGCTTTAACTATAAGGGATGTATAAATATGTTTTTAAATGTATAGGTGAATGTATAGAATGGAGACCAGCGCTTTCACAGTATTCAGTTTCAGTTGTCCAGCCCCGCCTTGCTGTCCCCCAGCACCCCATCCTGTGTGGAGAGAAGGGGAGTTGTGTGCTGGTGCTGTCTGGGCTACAGTCCTGACCCCCGTTCCCCCCGTGGCACATTGGCGAAAGACTACTGAACCGTCCTCTGAAGATCGGGGTCCTCGTCCGTAAAACTGAGGCACAGAGCGGTCTTGCCGCGGAGTCGCCACGAGATTGCAACGTGATGCTTTCAGTCCTCTGAGGACACGACTGACCCCCACAGGCAGCCTCTGCCTCCACTCTGCTTTTTCCCTGTGAGGACTGGGTGAAGTTCCAGGGGACCCCAGAGCTTTCCAGTGGCTTTGACTTGGTTTTCTCATTAGAGTAGTTGCAATCCTGTGTCGTACAGTCGTGTCCCAAGCAAGGCCATCCTCCCTGGCCACTTGTGGGGGGGACTGGCAGTGATGGGTAGCCTCCTCCCTCTGTCCCCCACACTTGCCTCTGGCTGGGGTGCCCCCGGGCCCCTCTCCCCAGCTTCCTTCTCAGACGCCTCCTTCATGAGTAGGTTTCCTGTCCTCGTGACCCCCACAGACAGCCTCCTCCCCAGCCAGGCTGGGCCAGCACTCAGCAGCCTGGATCCAGGAACTTTCCTCCAGCCCTCGCCTCCCCAGGGCAGAAGTCCAAGGACCCCCACGCCCTCTGCCCCTCATGGCCTTGGCCCGGCTCCTTCCTCCCCTGCAGGGGTACCTGTGGGGAGGGAGGCAGAGCTGGGTTTTCTGTCCTGTTTGGTCTCTGGCCTGCGGAGTGGCTCAGCACTTCCCTGCAGGGGGTACATCTTCCCTGGCATTGGTTGATTGTCCAGAGCCTGCGAGGCCTCGGTCAGAACTGAGGCTGAAGGGCTTGCCAGGTTAACAGTCTGTGACAGATGAGAAGGTATGCGATTCTGTGTTTGGCATACAGGAAATGCTCAGTCAACTCGTGGACCCGTGGAAGTCCATTCACCTCAGGGTCTCACAGGGTGTCTACAGAGCCTTGTCATCATTTGACAAGTGAGGTCCATGGGAGTGTTCTTTACAGCCACTGTTTACTGTGAAATCACTGTAAAGGTTCTCAAGTGGAAACTTTGAAATGAAATCAAAGCATAGGAAAATCAAGAGTGCATATCTCAAACCAGGTATTGTTTTGTGAAATGTTTGCTTTAAAATATATAAGTAAATATGTCACGTGTGTATATTGGGATGAAAATGTATTTATTGGGGCTTCCCTGGTGATGCAGGGTTAGGACCCCACACTTATGCTGCAGGGACGGAGGGTTCTATGCCTGCTCAGGACACTAAGATCCTGAAAGCTGTGATGGGCGGCCAAAAAAAAGCCCTTAATGTTGTTTGTGATCAAAATGTTTGGAAGCTGCCAGGCTGTACATAGCATAGCACCTGAGGTTTTCCTCCACGGAAATTCGCAAGTGAGGCGAGGTGGAGTTACTGAAGCAAGTGCACTGTGAACCCCAGGCAGTGCCCTGTGCTCTGCCCTCTTCTCTGCAGGGCACGCAGGAAGTCTGTGAGCACTGCTGCGGCTCTTCATGCTCTCCCCTCCTTGACTTGCAGAGTTGGGGTCCTGCTGGGCCCTGCGTGACCGAGGGTGCCTGGGGGCAGCCGAGGGGCTGAATCACGGCTGCTGCCGTGGGCACGAAATACTTTGCCTGTTCTGCACTGGTGATGGAAGGAGTTACTGACACAGCTGCATTAGCGCGTGGTCATCAAGACACGTGCCAGGCGAGACTCCATCCACCAGGGCCTGAGCCATACCCTCTGCTCATGAATATCCTTGAGGTGAGTGGGGTTCCATCTGCGAGACTGGTGGCTGCTGGGTTTTCAAATGGTCTATCTCCCATGAAAGTGAAAGTAAAAGTTGCTCAGTGGACTGGAAAAACCATAGCTTTAACTATAAGGGATGTATAAATATGTTTTTAAATGTATAGGTGAATGTATAGAATGGAGACCAGCGCTTTCACAGTATTCAGTTTCAGTTGTCCAGCCCCGCCTTGCTGTCCCCCAGCACCCCATCCTGTGTGGAGAGAAGGGGAGTTGTGTGCTGGTGCTGTCTGGGCTACAGTCCTGACCCCCGTTCCCCCCGTGGCACATTGGCGAAAGACTACTGAACCGTCCTCTGAAGATCGGGGTCCTCGTCCGTAAAACTGAGGCACAGAGCGGTCTTGCCGCGGAGTCGCCACGAGATTGCAACGTGATGCTTTCAGTCCTCTGGGGACACGACTGACCCCCACAGGCAGCCTCTGCCTCCACTCTGCTTTTTCCCTGTGAGGACTGGGTGAAGTTCCAGGGGACCCCAGAGCTTTCCAGTGGCTTTGACTTGGTTTTCTCATTAGAGTAGTTGCAATCCTGTGTCGTACAGTCGTGTCCCAAGCAAGGCCATCCTCCCTGGCCACTTGTGGGGGGGACTGGCAGTGATGGGTAGCCTCCTCCCTCTGTCCCCCACACTTGCCTCTGGCTGGGGTGCCCCCGGGCCCCTCTCCCCAGCTTCCTTCTCAGACGCCTCCTTCATGAGTAGGTTTCCTGTCCTCGTGACCCCCACAGACAGCCTCCTCCCCAGCCAGGCTGGGCCAGCACTCAGCAGCCTGGATCCAGGAACTTTCCTCCAGCCCTCGCCTCCCCAGGGCAGAAGTCCAAGGACCCCCACGCCCTCTGCCCCTCATGGCCTTGGCCCGGCTCCTTCCTCCCCTGCAGGGGTACCTGTGGGGAGGGAGGCAGAGCTGGGTTTTCTGTCCTGTTTGGTCTCTGGCCTGCGGAGTGGCTCAGCACTTCCCTGCAGGGGGTACATCTTCCCTGGCATTGGTTGATTGTCCAGAGCCTGCGAGGCCTCGGTCAGAACTGAGGCTGAAGGGCTTGCCAGGTTAACAGTCTGTGACAGATGAGAAGGTATGCGATTCTGTGTTTGGCATACAGGAAATGCTCAGTCAACTCGTGGACCCGTGGAAGTCCATTCACCTCAGGGTCTCACAGGGTGTCTACAGAGCCTTGTCATCATTTGACAAGTGAGGTCCATGGGAGTGTTCTTTACAGCCACTGTTTACTGTGAAATCACTGTAAAGGTTCTCAAGTGGAAACTTTGAAATGAAATCAAAGCATAGGAAAATCAAGAGTGCATATCTCAAACCAGGTATTGTTTTGTGAAATGTTTGCTTTAAAATATATAAGTAAATATGTCACGTGTGTATATTGGGATGAAAATGTATTTATTGGGGCTTCCCTGGTGATGCAGGGTTAGGACCCCACACTTATGCTGCAGGGACGGAGGGTTCTATGCCTGCTCAGGACACTAAGATCCTGAAAGCTGTGATGGGCGGCCAAAAAAAAGCCCTTAATGTTGTTTGTGATCAAAATGTTTGGAAGCTGCCAGGCTGTACATAGCATAGCACCTGAGGTTTTCCTCCACGGAAATTCGCAAGTGAGGCGAGGTGGAGTTACTGAAGCAAGTGCACTGTGAACCCCAGGCAGTGCCCTGTGCTCTGCCCTCTTCTCTGCAGGGCACGCAGGAAGTCTGTGAGCACTGCTGCGGCTCTTCATGCTCTCCCCTCCTTGACTTGCAGAGTTGGGGTCCTGCTGGGCCCTGCGTGACCGAGGGTGCCTGGGGGCAGCCGAGGGGCTGAATCACGGCTGCTGCCGTGGGCACGAAATACTTTGCCTGTTCTGCACTGGTGATGGAAGGAGTTACTGACACAGCTGCATTAGCGCGTGGTCATCAAGACACGTGCCAGGCGAGACTCCATCCACCAGGGCCTGAGCCATACCCTCTGCTCGTGAATATCCTTGAGGTGAGTGGGGTTCCATCTGCGAGACTGGTGGCTGCTGGGTTTTCAAATGGTCTATCTCCCATGAAAGTGAAAGTAAAAGTTGCTCAGTGATGTCTGACTCCCTGTGACCCCATGGACTGTAGTCCATGGAATTCTCCAGGCCAGAATACTGGAGTGGGTAGCCTCTCCCTTTTCCAGGGGATCTTCCCAACCCAGGGATCTCCTATATATATATATATACACAACATATATATATGTTGTATTTCACTTTATTTTTTTAGCTCCTTATTTTATACTGCTAAGTCACTTCAGTCATGTCCGACTCTGTGTGACCCTGTAGATGGCAGCCCACCAGGCTCCCCCGTCCCTGGGATTCTCCAGGCAAGAACATGGAGTGGGTTGCCATTTCCTTCTCCAAGGCATGAAAGGGAAAAGTGAAAGGGAAGTCGCTCAGTCATGTCCAACTCTTCGCGACCCCATGGACTGCAGCCCACCAGGCTCCTCTGTCCATGGGATTTTCCAGGCAAGAGTACTGGAGTGGGGTGCCATCGCCTTCTCCGTATTTTTTTACTCCAGTATTTTATACTGGAGCATAATTAATTGACAATGTTATGTTCATCTCAGGTGTAGAGCAAAGTGATTCAGTTATACATACACAGGTATCCTTTTTCAAATTCTCATCTCAGTTTGATGTTGTTTAGTTGCTAAGTCGGGTCCAGCTCTCTGCGACCCCATGGACTGCGGTCCACCTTTCACCTCCGTACATGACTACTGGAAAAACCATGGTTTTAACTATATGGACCTTTGTTGGCAAAGTGATGTCTCTGCTTTGCTGACTGTTCTGCCATCATTGCTTTCCATCCAAGGAGTGAGTCTTCAGTCATATTCTGGGGATGTGATCACGGAATTTCTCGTAGCAGTAGTTTGACCACATGGAGGGGACCCTCTCTCACCTTTTGGTGCTGGCAGGAAACTTGTGACAGAAACCACAGTTTACTTTCCCTATCATAGATTTTGAGAAGCAAAGTCCATCTCGTTCCACAAATGCCTTTTCTGGTGGATGTGACAGTGGACACTGCCTTGTTCTATAAAAGCCGGGAGGTCGCTTCAAGGAGAAAACTTGATTTCCCAAGAAATTCACAAAGATAAGCTTGGTCTATCTTTAGTTTGCTTACAAAAAAACATAACTCAGTATAGTAGGAATGCTAGTTTGCTTGTGTTTCTGATCTGGTATAATCTCTGAAGATTGTTAACTTTTTTCTCTCTCTGAAAAACTCCTAATCTTGAAGAATACATAGTTGGATGAGCAAAGAAAAAAAGAACCAGTCAAGTGACTTCCAGGTATTTTTGGAGGAACGTGTGCTTGTTCTGAAATCCCTGTGTCTACACCACACTGATCCTGTCTTTGATTCTAACCTTCTTTACCAAATACTATGGAGCATATTTATGACTGTTCAAAAACTTAGTATATTTAGACTACCAGACAGCCAAACAGGATAAATAGAACTGCTCATCTGTGTGTTCATCTTTGTCCTTTCCAGAGAATTGTTTAATTCCTAGTGTGTGAGTTTATCAGATCACCCTGAATGATGTTACTTTGAGATAACTTCATAACCAAGAAAATTTTAGGCATTTTCGGCTTGGAAAAGAGTAGGTGCCTTAGGAAAAGAAAGCAGAGGTGTGAGAGCTGGCCTTTTGTCCTGGCTTTACCCTGAAGAGAGGGCTTGGAAGAAGGGGCAAACCCAAGAGGGCCTGGCCAGTGTCCAGGGGAGGTGAGCCATTCCTCACGTTAGCTCACAAGGAAACAGTCAGTGAAAGGAAAATCAGAGCAAATCCACGGTCCAACCCACAGCCGAATTCTAGATGTAGCTGCCATCAGATGTGTGCCTTGTTGCTGTTTGATACCAACACACTTCCCATCCCCCACTTACTGCATGTTAATCCCACAGTCAGTAAATTCCTCGTGGAATTTTGCAACACTTTGTAAGTAAAGTTTGGTATATCTGATGCCATTTTCCTAGTAAACAACTCTAGTAATTTAATATTAAACAGTAGGTTATTTTCCCCTGAGGCACAAAATTTTAATAATATATTCCCCACAGGTAGCAACATAGCAGCTTCCTATACATCTTTATAAAAACTGTCCAGGATTTTCCAAGCGTTTATGTAACTGTGCATGAATATGATTCACACACATGTGCTCTGGGAACTATCCCTACATGAGGCCTCAGACACACAGACTCCTACTTCCCGATGAACTAGCAGGTTCACACTCTATTCTCTGTAAGCAAGATACGCAATCTCTTTGCCTCTCATCAGAGGCAGGCTCTGTAGCTGCAGTAAACAAGGAAAATATGAAACATTCCTGCTAAAAGTTCCTCTTTTTATGAATAATACTTGTCAGCTTGTATGCTTCTATTTTTTAAATGAATTTCTTCCTTATACCATATACAAGAATTAATTCCTAGAGGGATTAAGCAAGACATACAAAGAAATGGCTGGTGAACTTAAATTCACTAAAATAAAAAAACTCCTGACCATCAAAAGACACCACGAAGAGAGTAAGAAGGCAGGCCACAGAGTGGAGGGCGTCTTCAGCTCACGCAACAGCACTGGGCCTCTCCCTGCATACACAAGTTATCAAACAAATTCCTGCAAAGAAATAAAGATCTCATACAGTCAGCAAGAGAAAGGCAGTGAGGCAAACAGGAAAAAAATAAATTAGGTGAAAGACCGGAACAACCACTTCACGGAAGAAGGAATTCAGATTGCCGATAACCTCGAGAAGTTACTCAGCCTCACTGGAAATTAGGAAAATGCGAATGAAAACAAGGGGATATTATTCCCTTCCCAGCTTATTGGCAGAAAAATGAAAAAGCCTCATGATCCCAGGTGCTGGCAAGGACTGAAGTGACAGGATATTCCACACTCTGCTGGTGGGAGCAGACTGTGTGGAAAGCACGTGGTGAAGACCGGGTGTCATTGGGTAGACTCGATGAGATACACGCTCTGTGACCTGGCATCCGGTCCTGGAGGTATTCCCCAGAGAAACGCTCCCTCACGTGCCCCCGGGGCTTGTGCCAGGACACACAGGCCTGGTCACGATGGCCCCAAACGGGGACCGCCTCAGCAGTCAGACAGCGGAGCAAACGTGCAGGGTGGTTGTCCAGGGATGTGTCATCCAGCAGTTAAGTGAAGCACAGCCCTTTGTGACACGGATGGACCTCACAAATATAACACAGAACAAGAGAAGCCAGACGAGAAGGGGTGAATCCAAAGTGTGATTCCCCTCCAGTACAGCTTGAGGCGGGGGAGCGGGCCGTGGGGAGAGGCGTCCAGGGATTGGTGCCCCATGGGGACGGCTGGCATGAAGGGACTGGCACGGCTCAGGCGAGGAGGGCATGCGCAGGGCACGCCTGCGGGGCTGCCCAGCTCTGGCTGGCCTTGGCAGTGGGGACAGGGGGGTCAGCTTTGTCTTTATTAAACTGTCAGTGGAGAGTTCATGCCCAGGAGAGGAATGAGATGGGAACACCTGTGCTGTGGGCAGGCACCCACTCCCTGGCAAGCCCTCGGCTGAGGCACCCCCAGCTGTGACGTGGGTCCTGTGAGAAAGTGAAGACCCCTTCACGGCGAGGGCGGGTATGGCCCGGCAGTGCCCGGCGCTGCCTTCTGATCCATCTCTAGGTCGACCGAATCATCTGGTTGGATGGCCACCAGCGGGCCTCCACTCCAACCTCAGCACAAAACCTTTATTCCTCGTCCACTCGCCACATAGGGAGTGTTTGCTGGCCTGCAGAAGGGAGGCATCCTCCTGGGAACCCCTAATCATGGGGAGCATCCGTTCTCACTCACCTGTGTAGTACACACCAGCTGGTTCACATTCTAGATTCTCACAGGACAGGCAGCATACACCAACACAAAGCACTCCACAGTGAGGGTCTGCAGTAAGAGGCCACCTGCCCAGGACAGCTGGCTCCCCGGAAAGGCCAGCTTCTACATCCCAGCTGGAAATGCTCTGGAGGGGTTATTTCTTCTTCTTGGATCTGTCACAGCTGTGACGGGGGACATTCATAGATCAGTTTCTGGACCACATTGTTTAGGAGCAGGGGGCCCTCCACTGCCCTTGGCCTGGTTGAGGGGACCCTCCACTGAAGTTGGGCTGGTTAGGGGGCCCTCCACTGCCCTTGGCCTGGTTGGGGGGACCCTCCATTGACCTTGGCCTGGTTGGGAGGGCCCTTTACTGCCCTTGGGCTGGTTGGGGGGACCCTCCACTGACCTTGGGCAGGTGGGGGGCCCTCTACTGACCTTGGGCTGGTTGGGTGGACCCTCCACTGACCTTGGGCAGGTGGGGGGCCCTCTGCTGACCTTGGCCTGGTTGGGAGGGCCCTCCACTGCCCTTGGCCTGGTTGAGGGGACCCTCCACTGACCTTGGGCTGGTTAGGGGGCCCTCCACTGCCCTTGGCCTGGTTGGGGGGACCCTCCACTGACCTTGGGCAGGTGGGGGGCCCTCTGCTGACCTTGGCCTAGTGGCTGGGGGGCCCTCCACTGACCTTGGCTTGGTGGGGGAGCCCTTCACTGACCTTGGTCTGTTCAGGGTGGTGGCCCTTCTTTGCCTTAGGCCTGGTGGGGGGGGGTCCCTCCGCTGACCTTGGCCTGATATGGACGGAGGCCCTCCGCTGCCCTTGGCCTGGCCGGGGGTGGAGAGGCCTTGGCACAGGGTGAACCATTGTACGGGGCGGGGGCTGCATGTCTGGAGCCATCTTCCTGAAGCCCAAGGGCTCCTGGGCCTGCTGTCTGGGCACATCTCCCTGGCGAGGTGCTGTTGTCTTTTCCATTCACGGCATATTGAACTGCAGCATTGTGAAGGGCTTGGCTTCTTAATGATGACTCACCACGCGTGGGACCCTGTGTGTTAGTGACACAGGTATGGCTCTTGAAAACAGGGCCCCACACCCACCCGGGAGAAAAGTCGCCCACGCAGGGTTGATTTCCCTGATGCAAGAGGGAAGCGTGCTACCTCTACAGCAAGTTGGAAATAAATTGCATTAACTCAGAAGCAAGGCGCTGCTTGGCACAGCCTGGGTGTGCAGTAGCTGGAACAGTCCCCTTCCATTTGTCCAGACTTGGGTGGCCCAGAAAGCAGCGGGTACCGCATGTCTGGTACTGTCTAGAGATGGGCAGAGGGCTCACAGACGCATTTTTTCAGAACAATATTCAGAATTTCGAGACCATTTATCCCAGTGTAGAGTGGCATCAAAACCGTATGTGGTGTGGGCGCCTCTGGTTCAAGGTGATGGCAGATGTGGACTTGGGGCCACTTAACTAGAGTCCTCGCCTCACCTTTGGTGGCAGCCGTGGTCTACCGGCCACAGTACCTGTCTCGGAGGGCACAACTGCCTTCTTACTAAAGAGGCTTATCGCTTAGTTTGCTGTGGGCTCTTACCAGGTGAATATGACAGTTTATGTCCATGACAGTGAATGTGTGTGTGTCCTAAAAGGAAAGCTTTCTTTTTGTGGCTGAGTCCTGAGTGCAGATGGAGAGAAGCAAATGTGTATCTCCTCCATGAAGGAAGACCACTTCTAGTTTTGTCTTAAGGGCTTCCCAGGTGGGAACTTTAGCCTGAAGCTGGAGGCAGAGCTGCGTGTGTCCCAGGGTGTCAGACCGGGAGCCCTTCCCCCCACAATGAGAGGCTGAAGCAGAGCCCGAGCCCAGGGGCTGCTTGGGAGGAAGCCAGGATGAGCAGGAAAAGCGCAAGTATTTAGGGAATTGTGATCCCATGTTCTAAGCGGAGACTGGCCCACATCCCTCGGGCTTCTGCGAGAGCGGATTCCCTGTGTTGAGCGTGCAGTGCTCTTGCACAACTTCAGGCCTCTGTGTCTGCTTTGCCCACATGCTGGAGTGCTTGCCCCCATCATGCTCCTCCTGGCTCATCCTGGGAGCACCTTGTGACCTGGTCACAGGTCCTTGCTTTGGCCTTACCTGCTCCACCTCCTGGGAGGTCCTGGCATTTAGTGCCTTACGACCACAGGTCTTTGCCTCTGTACCCCTGTTAGGATGAGTGGTCTTGGGAGTCAGGGAGTTTGATCTCCTTGCTCACTTGTCCAGAATGGCATCGTAGATACTCAGCAGTATTCATTGTGGAGCTTAGAGACCCAGGCACCCACCATGTTTAAGGACAGGGCCAGGCTGCTGATCACTTACCACTGTCCACTCCTGCATGAAGATTTAGCTACATGGTCTCCCTCCATCTGGGAGAACTGGTCATTTAACCAGCAGATTTATCAAGCAGCATTTAGATTTTAGGAAGAAAAAAGAAAAAGTAGGATATTTGTTCTTCTTTTCCTGAGACTGACAGCTCATTTGAATTGACAAAATGTGTTTGCGTGCATACATCTGTACAGACATATATGTACACACACACACACGCACACACACCCATCCATACAGACATGCACATTTCCTTTTTTTCTCAACTTTTTATTGACATGTACTTGGTTTGTAATCTGATGTTAGTTTCAGTGATATATATTATTTTTATGTAATCTATATTATATGTAGATTCTTTTCCATTACAGGTTATTACAAGATACTCAATATAGTCCCCTGTGCTGTGTAGTAGGTCCTTGGTGTTTATCCGTTTTGTGTATAGTAGTGTGTATCTGGTAATCTCAAACACACGGTCTGTCCCAGCCCCGCTTTCTGCTTTGGTAACCAGAAACTGAGTGTAGTTTCTCTGGCAGTGAGTTTGTTTCTGGCTCATAGGCAGGTTCATTCATATCACTTTTTAGATTCCACATATAGGTGATGCCATCTGTCTTTTGCTCTCTCACTGCATTAATATGATAATCTCTAGGCCCATTCATCTTGCAGCAAATGGCATTATTTCATTCTTTTTGTACTCAGCCATAAAAAGAATGAAATAATGCCATTTGCAGCCATGAAATTAAAAGACGCTTACTCCTTGGAAGGAAAGTTATGACCAACCTAGAGAGCATATTAAAAAGCAGTGACATTACTTTGCCAACAAAGGTCCATCTAGTCAAGGCTATGGTTTTTCCAGTGGTCATGTATGGATGTGAGAGTTGGACTGTGAAGAAAGCTGAGCGCCAAAGAATTGATGCTTTTGAACTGTGGTGTTGGAGAAGACTCTTGAGAGTCCCTTGGACTGCAAGGAGATTCAACCAGTCCATCCTAAAGGAGATCAGTCCTGGGTGTTCATTGAAAGGACTGATGCTAAGGCTGAAACTCCAATACTTTGGCCACCTGATGCGAAGAGTTGACTCATTGGAAAAGACTCTGATGCTGGGAGGGATTGGGGGCAGGAGGAGAAGGGGACAACAGAGGATGAGATGGTTGGATGTCATCACCGACTCGATGCACGTGAATCTGTGTGAACTCCGGGAGATGGTGATGGACAGGAAGGCCTGGCGTGCTGCGATTCATGGGGTCTCAAGGAGTCGGACATGACTGAGTGACTGAACTGAACTGAATACTCTGTTGTATATGTGTACCACATCTTCTTTATCCATTCCTCTGCCAAAGGACGGAGGGTTGTCTACATGTCTCCTGTGAACACTGAAGTGCATGTATCTTTTTGAATTCAAGTTTTCTCTGGGCGTATGTCCAGGAGTGGGACTGCTGGGTTAGACGGCAGCTGTTTAGCTCTGCAGAACCTCCACGCTGTGCCCTGTAGAGGCTGCTTCAGCCTCACTCCCTCTCTCATATGTGCACATTGAATGATGAACAAGCCCCTGAGCTGCATGAGGGCCTAGGGCTCGGGTTGCACAGTCAAGTACCAGCCTCAGCACTTAAGTACTGCGCAGTACAGGACGTGAGCCCAAAACAAAGTGAGGAAGAGACTGTTTCCAGGAGCAGAGGGAGGGGAAGAGCTTCAAGGTGGGGAAAGCAAATGAACCAAAGTTTGAAGGTAAAAAATGAGCATGGACTTTACAGGGGGCAGTGAGGAAACTGAAGGCTTCATAGTGAGATTTTGGAACCAGTGAGAAGCTCGAATACAAAATGTTGCTTTTGTGCTGCATGAATCTGAGCGCCTCGGAGACTGTTCAACATGGTGAGTGACTTTGTATTGAATAAGATTCAGGAAACCTTGTTGATTTCAATTGTGTAGAGAGTACCAGGACAGGTACATGACACTTTCAGAGATTTTTTTTTTTAATCAGAGGTTTTAAAAAATTTAATCAAAGAGATTTTTTTTTAAAAAAAGACAGGCTTTAGATTCACAAGAGCCTACTGTCCATTGAGGAAAACTGACCATTCTGTAAGGTGACATGCTGCTCTTTACTGCAGTCCATCCATGGGAGCATGAAAGAGAATACCCCAGCTCCTTCTGGGCAGATCTGAGAGGGCTTGGTGAGGAGTGTTGGGTTGAGCTGGTGACAAGCTGAGTGTGTGTGTGGGAGGACACGCGTCCTGATGAGCTGCCTGTGAAGACCACAGGCAGGCCGAGCGCTTCCAGCCTTTGCAGTGGGGAGCAACTCAGGGCTTTGAACAAGGGAAATGTTTAAAATGTGTACGTTGCATTGAGCTGGTGACAAGCTGAGTGTGTGTGTGGGAGGACACGCGTCCTGATGAGCTGCCTGTGAAGACCACAGGCAGGCCGAGCGCTTCCAGCCTTTGCAGTGGGGAGCAACTCAGGGCTTTGAACAAGGGAAATGTTTAAAATGTGTTTCGTTTCTCTAAACGTGGTATTATGTTTATACACCCTGTATCTAATACACCCAGTATTGGAAGGATGTGCGGGTCTGTTTCTTTGTTCTTTCTCCTGGTTCTTGCTCAGGATACTGCATTTCCACGCGTCCTTTGTGATTTTATCTATTTACTCTTGTTACTGTTACTATAAGCCCCTGGTGTTCCTTGGAAGGTGGTCTGTGAGAATTCCTTGCAGGGAGGGTCTGCTCTGCTAGCCATCTAAAGAAACTGCCAGCCTGGGACTGTTTCAGACCAGATTCAAGGCTGGGGGCTTGTTTTCATGACAGTAGTCTAGGTTGTAAGTCTAGACAAAGGGTCTTTCATGGTTTCACCTTCTCTGGACTTTCCCCCCCTGCTGTCCTGAAATGAGGCAACGTCCTTTGCCAGGTTCTGGCCACACTCGTGGGCAGACAGTCCTGGCGTCCGGTCACGCTGACCCTGCGGGCCTCTGGGGGAGGGGTCTCCGCTCTCCAGGGAGGGCGCTATGATTATGAAACTCCGCACCTGAAGCCAGCCTGGGCTCTCTTCCTCTGTCTGAGGTTTTTATGAGGCTGTGAAAACTGAGGCCCATTCTCTGGCTTCTGGAAACTTCCCTCAGGGTGAGTGAGGTTTCAGAGCTCTGCTCTCCACTCTGTGCTCCACCCACAGGGATCCTTACTTCCTGAGAGCACTTCTGTGTGTTCGAAGATGAGATTTATGTTTCATCAAACATTTCTAAATTGTTTGCAGTGATGGATCGAAATACCTGGCCAGCCCTCTTACCAGAAACAACAGTTCTAAAATAAGATTTGTGTTTTAGGAAACCCGCTTTGCAGAAGGTGTACTGGAGGAAGAGATAGGAGGGGCCTGTAACGGTACAAGTGGCAGGTGATGGGAATCTGAACCAGGGCGATGGGAGTGGAATGAAAGGAAGGATAATGTCTCCTCTGGGCTTGTGGTCCAGGCGCCAGTGGGCATGTCATAAAGGGGACTGGAAGGAAATTTCTGAAACTGAGAAGAAAAGGTTGAGGTTAAAGACATATTCCAACAGCCTCCCACACACGAGGGGAGTGAGAAATACCCCGGGGGGAGCCTGTTAGAGAGGAGGCGGGCACTTGAGAAGTGCCTAGAGGTCAGAGTTGAGCACAGAACGAGGTGGCTCACGGACACGAGCAGGCAGGAGTGGCCAGGAAAGCCGGACAGAGGCCGGAAGAGCCGCCACGGCCGATGGTGGAGGCCGGCCTCCAGGGAGGCCAGGGCTGGGCCCACGGGGTTGAGGACTGGGCAGTGTTAGGAAGAGGCTTGGCGGTGTGGTGCCCTGGTGACCGGGAGGGCCTGTGAGGCCCGATGTGGGTACAGCGCCCGGGGGAAAGCAAGGCCATGAAGGGTGAGAGGGAGTGGAAGAGGAGGATGCGGAGGCAGGGGGGACAGAGCCTGCTTGTACAGAAACGGGTGACCCGGGAGGAGAGGGGCAATGGCCTCAGCGATGGACGAAGGCTCCTGGGAGGTGGTCTGAGGACAGGAGGCGATTGTCAGGAGCCTGCTAACGAGGAGCAGACGTGGGTCTGAAAGTTCAGGACAGAAAAGCGTGGCCGTGGGGGCATGGGCCCAGGACGAGCTGGGAAGAGCATGATGCTGAACACACGCTGGACTGAGAGAGCGGGGAGCCCCAGCTGACCATGTGTCAGATGACAGAAACCCCTGAAATGCAGAGGTGTTGAGAGGCAGGGAGACGCCAGGGGCTGGAGGAGGATGGGAAAGGGCTGCAACCGTTACTGCAGTGGTGCTTGTGAGGAGCCAACTTTTCCCCACCCCCACCCCCCAAAACAGGAAGAGCGTTGAAGGGGACAGCCATGCCTAGATCTGTGGTCCAGCCTGTGTGGGAAGCCACGCGAGCACCCAGCAGGCGCGTGGGGGCCTCGCTCTCCTGCCCCGTCTCCCTGGCTCCCGGCACCGCAGGGCTTCCACACGGACCCTCCCCTGAGGCTGCAGCCCCCCAGCGGCCTCGCGGTGCCATCATGCCTCTGGTTGGAAGGAAGGCTGGACACCTCTGTCCTCTTTTGTCACCAGTAGACGAGGACGTATTTTTAACGAGTGAGTATTCAGAACAGTTTTGCTTCCTCAAAAGACTAAAAACAGAGTTGCCATATGATCTAGCAATCCCTCTCCTGGGCATATATCCAGAGAAAATTATAATTTAAAAGATACGTGCACCCCAGTGTTCATGGCAACACCATTCACAGTAGCCAAGACATGGAAGCAACCTAGATATCCATCAACGAATGGATAGAGATGTGGTGTATACATACAATGGAATGTTACTCAGCCAAAAATAAGAATGAAATAGTACCATTTGCAGCAACACGGATGCAACTATATATTATCATACTAACTGAAGGAAGGCAGAGAGAGACAGACAAATTCTATATGGCATCATTTATATTGTCGTTGTTTAGTTGCTAAGTTGTGTCTGACTCTTTGCAACCCCATAAACTGCAGCATGCCAGGCTTCCCTGTCCCTCTGGAGTTTGCTGAGAGCAAACTCATGTCCATTATGTTGGTGATGCCATCAAACTACTGTATCCTCCGTTGTCCCCTTCTCCTCCTGCTCTCTATCTTTCTCAGCATCAGGGTCTTTTCCAATGAGTCAGCTCTTTGCATCAGGTGGCCAAAGTATTGCGGTTTCATCTTAAGCGTCAGTCCTTCCAATGAATATTCTTGATTGATTTCTTTTAGGATTGACTTGTTTCATCTCCTTACAGTCCAGTGGACTGTCAAGAGTCTTCTCTAGCACCACAGTTTGAAAGTATCAATTCTTTGGTACTCAGCCTTCTTTGTATTGTCCAGCTCTCATATCCAACATGACTACTGGAAAAGTCATAGCTTTGACTAGACAAACCTTTGTCAGCAAAGTGATGTCTCTGCTTTTTAATATGCTGTCTAGGCTTGTCATAGTTTTTCTTTTGATTTCATGACTGCAATCACCATCCGCAGTGATTCTGGAGCCCAAGAAAATAAAGCTTGTCACTGTTTCCATTGGTTCCCCTTCTGTTTGCCCTGAAATGATGGGACTGGATGCCATGATCTTCGTTTTTTGAATGTTGAGTTTTAAACTAACTTTTTTAAAGCCAGCTTTTTCACTCTCCTCTTTTACCTTCATCAAGAGGCTCTTTAGTTTCTCTTCACTTTCTGCCCTAAAGGTGGTATCATCTATGTATCTCAGGTTATTGATATTTCTCCTGGCAATCTTGATTAGAGAGGAGGCGGGCACTTGAGAAGTGCCTAGAGGTCAGAGTTGAGCACAGAACGAGGTGGCTCACGGACACGAGCAGGCAGGAGTGGCCAGGAAAGCCGGACAGAGGCCGGAAGAGCCGCCACGGCCGATGGTGGAGGCCGGCCTCCAGGGAGGCCAGGGCTGGGCCCACGGGGTTGAGGACTGGGCAGTGTTAGGAAGAGGCTTGGCGGTGTGGTGCCCTGGTGACCGGGAGGGCCTGTGAGGCCCGATGTGGGTACAGCGCCCGGGGGAAAGCAAGGCCATGAAGGGTGAGAGGGAGTGGAAGAGGAGGATGCGGAGGCAGGGGGGACAGAGCCTGCTTGTACAGAGACGGGTGACCCGGGAGGAGAGGGGCAATGGCCTCAGCGATGGACGAAGGCTCCTGGGAGGTGGTCTGAGGACAGGAGGCGATTGTCAGGAGCCTGCTAACGAGGAGCAGACGTGGGTCTGAAAGTTCAGGACAGAAAAGCGTGGCCGTGGGGGCATGGGCCCAGGACGAGCTGGGAAGAGCATGATGCTGAACACACGCTGGACTGAGAGAGCGGGGAGCCCCAGCTGACCATGTGTCAGATGACAGAAACCCCTGAAATGCAGAGGTGTTGAGAGGCAGGGAGACGCCAGGGGCTGGAGGAGGATGGGAAAGGGCTGCAACCGTTACTGCAGTGGTGCTTGTGAGGAGCCAACTTTTCCCCACCCCCACCCCCCAAAACAGGAAGAGCGTTGAAGGGGACAGCCATGCCTAGATCTGTGGTCCAGCCTGTGTGGGAAGCCACGCGAGCACCCAGCAGGCGCGTGGGGGCCTCGCTCTCCTGCCCCGTCTCCCTGGCTCCCGGCACCGCAGGGCTTCCACACGGACCCTCCCCTGAGGCTGCAGCCCCCCAGCGGCCTCGCGGTGCCATCATGCCTCTGGTTGGAAGGAAGGCTGGACACCTCTGTCCTCTTTTGTCACCAGTAGACGAGGACGTATTTTTAACGAGTGAGTATTCAGAACAGTTTTGCTTCCTCAAAAGACTAAAAACAGAGTTGCCATATGATCTAGCAATCCCTCTCCTGGGCATATATCCAGAGAAAATTATAATTTAAAAGATACGTGCACCCCAGTGTTCATGGCAACACCATTCACAGTAGCCAAGACATGGAAGCAACCTAGATATCCATCAACGAATGGATAGAGATGTGGTGTATACATACAATGGAATGTTACTCAGCCAAAAATAAGAATGAAATAGTACCATTTGCAGCAACACGGATGCAACTATATATTATCATACTAACTGAAGGAAGGCAGAGAGAGACAGACAAATTCTATATGGCATCATTTATATTGTCGTTGTTTAGTTGCTAAGTTGTGTCTGACTCTTTGCAACCCCATAAACTGCAGCATGCCAGGCTTCCCTGTCCCTCTGGAGTTTGCTGAGAGCAAACTCATGTCCATTATGTTGGTGATGCCATCAAACTACTGTATCCTCCGTTGTCCCCTTCTCCTCCTGCTCTCTATCTTTCTCAGCATCAGGGTCTTTTCCAATGAGTCAGCTCTTTGCATCAGGTGGCCAAAGTATTGCGGTTTCATCTTAAGCGTCAGTCCTTCCAATGAATATTCTTGATTGATTTCTTTTAGGATTGACTTGTTTCATCTCCTTACAGTCCAGTGGACTGTCAAGAGTCTTCTCTAGCACCACAGTTTGAAAGTATCAATTCTTTGGTACTCAGCCTTCTTTGTATTGTCCAGCTCTCATATCCAACATGACTACTGGAAAAGTCATAGCTTTGACTAGACAAACCTTTGTCAGCAAAGTGATGTCTCTGCTTTTTAATATGCTGTCTAGGCTTGTCATAGTTTTTCTTTTGATTTCATGACTGCAATCACCATCCGCAGTGATTCTGGAGCCCAAGAAAATAAAGCTTGTCACTGTTTCCATTGGTTCCCCTTCTGTTTGCCCTGAAATGATGGGACTGGATGCCATGATCTTCGTTTTTTGAATGTCGAGTTTTAAACTAACTTTTTTAAAGCCAGCTTTTTCACTCTCCTCTTTTACCTTCATCAAGAGGCTCTTTAGTTTCTCTTCACTTTCTGCCCTAAAGGTGGTATCATCTATGTATCTCAGGTTATTGATATTTCTCCTGGCAATCTTGATTCCAGCTTGTGCTTCATCCAGCCCAGCATTTGGCATGATGTACTCTGTATGTAAGTTAAATAAGCAGGATGACAATATACAGTCTTGACATCCTCCTTTCCCAATTTTGAACCAGTCCATTGTTCATGTCCATTGTCCATGTCCAGTTCTAACTGTGGCTTCTTAAGCTGCATACAGGTTTTGCAGGAGGCAGGTCAGGTGGTCTGGTATTCCCATCTCTAAGAAATTTCCACAGTTTATGTGATCCACACAGTCAAAGGCTTTAGCATAGTCAATGAAGCAGAAATAGATATTTTTTCTGGAATTCTCTTTTCTATGATCCAACAGATGTTGGCAGTTTGATCTCTGGTTCCTCTGCCTTTTCTAAATCCAGCTTGTACCTCTGAGAATGAGAGTGAGCCTGAAAAACCCGGCTCCCAGCCCTCCCCCCATGGCCCCCCAGCAGCCAGGCTGCCAGACTGTGGAAAGAATGCAGGCCTGGCAGGAGGATCCACCCCAAGGACTGGAATGCTGCTGTGGAAGCATGTTGCCCCTGCAGTGCTTACTGTGATGTGGTTTCTTTTGAGAAAGATGATCATTTAAAAAAAGAAGAAATTGGAATCTATTTATTGCCTCATATTTGAAGGTACAAACAATGCCCATTTTTTCCCTCAAAGGAACTTATAACTGCAAGTAAAGATTTAAGCCGGTGGAAAAGGACAATATGAAAATATTATGGATTTAACTGGACTCACAGAAGCTAATGGTCTTCTCCCTTCCAAGTCAGTGCCTGTCTTACCATGTCATGCCTCCAGCACTTTGCTAGGATCAGGGCTGCTTCTAAGGATAAACAAGAATAAAAGCATCTTGAGAACCTTCCCATGCCTCAGAGCAAAGTGGTTGTTGTCTGCCTAGGATGAGGAAACCAAAGCACAGTCGGGTTTATCATAACTGGTGAACCTGATTATGGCCTTCCCTAGTGGCTCGGGCTGCCTCTTGACTCCCGGTAACTGCTGCTGGGATCAGGTACTGTGCGCCCAGCCCTTTTCTTCCTGTCTCTGAGCCGTGCCTCCCCAGGGGCCCCACAGCATCCCTCAGGACTGTCCGTCCTGCTGTGATGAGGGGTCAGGAGGATCAGGGACGCGGCCTAGAAAGGACCAGATCCAGGGAGGAAAGTGAGCGAGGAAGAAGCAACCCAAAAATGTGCTTAAAATCTGCCAGTAATGGGTTCTGCCTTCACTGTTAAGTTGCAGACCAGCCACACAAAGTTTGTGATCCCAAACTCACTCAGAAAGGCTGCTGTAACTCAGCCTAAATTTCTGGCTGAATTTGGGACCCACGGGTCAAAACCGTAAGGATAATCGCCCTTCTCCTTCTGAGAGCTCATCAGTTTAGGTTCCAGGAAATTGTTTCAAATTATTTTAATCTAATTGTTCTGGGTTTTTTCCCTGAGCACTCATACTTCAAATTCCTCCACTTTACCACGTTTGTGGGGGCAATAGGGTGGAAGTCAATTACGCAATAGCCTGTAAGGTCCGGCCTGAGCAAATATGGCGTTTCTACTGGGCTTGGCAGTCTAGAGGTCTCACCGCACTGGGAATTCTGGTTGGAAATGGTGCCGACGTGTCAGAGATTCAGAAAGTAAGGGTCACAGGGATGAAGGGATTTACTCCAAACTGACACAGCTGCTTTGCAGCGGAACTGGCACAAAGACAGGTTTGGAAGCCCAGTCAAGGGCTAGTTTCTTTTCTTTTTTTTTCCATTTTTTAACTTTTTATCTTATATTGGCGTATGGTCAGCTGGGGCTTCCCAGATGGTGCAATGGTAAAGAATCCGCCTGCCAAACAGGAGATGCAAGAGATGCAGGTTCAATCCCTAGGTTGGGAAGATCCCCTGGAGGAGGAAATGACAACTCACTCCAGTATCTTGCCTTGAGAATCTCATGGACAGAAAAGCCTGACGGGCTACAATCCATGGGGTTGCACAGAATTGAATATGACAGACTTCAGCCCAGAACACCTGGTCGAGTAACAATGCTATGTTAGTTTCGGGTGTACAACAAAGTAATTCAGTTATTCACATACATATGTCTATTCCTTTTCAGATTCTTTCCCCATTTAGGTTATTACAGAGTATTGAGCAGAATTACCTGTGCTATACAGTAGGTCCTTGTTGATAATCTATTTTAAATACAGCAGTGTGTCCATGTCCATCCCAAACTCCCTAACTATGCCTCCTCCCCACCCTCCTCCCCACCCTCATCCCCAGCCCCAGTAACCACAAGTTCCTTCTCTAAGTCCATTGAGCCTGTGTCTGTTTTGTAAGTTCATCTGTATCCTTTTTGTTTGGATTCTGCTTATAAGGGATGTCATGCAATGCTGGACTCGCTTCTTGATGCCCGTATTTCCTCACGAGGCTCCCCAGAACGCTGGACCGAGAGCAGACCTTGATGGTGTTTCCCAAGTCATGTTACAATGTTCTCAGTTTAAAGCTTTCCTTCAGAAACAGGCTTTCACAGAGTTCTTTCTCTGGGAAGCACGCTTGTGACTGCTTCACCATTGCAGGCATACCGTGCCATTTTCTTTTAGTAGCCGTGTGGGGTTTCTTTTCTTTTTAGTGAAATTACTACATGCTGTTTCATTTTATATTTATTTATTGAGTTTTGGCTGTGCTGGGTCTGTGTTTCTGTGCGGCCTCTTCTCTAATTGCAGCGAGCAGGGGCTTGTTTTTAGTTGCGATGCGCGGGCTTCTTGTCGCGATGAGCTCTCTTGTTGCAGAGCACAGCCTCTAGGCGTGCGGGCTTCAGGAGCTGCGGCATGCAGGCATAGTTCCCCCGCAGCACGTGAGATCCTCCTGGATCAGGGCTCGAACCCATGTCCTCTGTACTGGCAGGCAGATTCGTACCCGCTGCACCACCAGGAAAGTCCTGTGTGGTGCTTCTATGATAGAATTATGTATAACAGTGTCACAGCTTCCTTATCTCTAACCCCTGGACCAGTTTGAACTCACCAACCTAGTACAAGGCACATGAGTCCCTGAGGGCACAGCCAGCGGGGCTGATAGGAAGTGTATTTACAATCTATATCCTGCCTGTCCCCTAGTCGGAGACGGCTCTACACAGCAGAGGGTCCCATACTTGGGGAGTTCCGTTCAGCTGTGTGCTGTTCCCACATTGGTCACTGTGGTGAGCACAGTAAGCAGAGTGGACCGAGCAGTGAGGGTGCAGAAGAACCGTGCTTCTGTGGGGCGTGGCCTGCTCCTGTGATGGCCAGGTGGCCACCGTGAAGGCTGGTGGCAGCATCCGGTCCAGTGCCTGGCAGAAACGGGGCTTCAGCGATTAGCACAGTGGACTAGGGGAAGCACAGACTACTTTCAGTGCTAAATGAGCCATGATGTGAAGTGACAGGATATCCTGTATGTTTATATTACTTACCTTTGGGAACGGCTCTGATTGCTTTGCCGAGCAAATCTTGGGAACAGACTGTGGGCCTTGAATCACCCCCAGAGCCTCCGTCTGGGAAAATTGCTTGGCGTTTGTCTCTCGGTTGAGTTAGACAAGAGCCAGTTGCAAAAGGATCGGAACCTTGAAAACTGCTTTGTTCAGCTGATTTTTCCAGGTTTCCTTTTGCAGTGTGGATGATGTGTTTATCTGACATAATAAATACTGCCATCCGTTTTGTTCTAGGAGCCGAAAGGCCGTGTGCTTGCCCAAGGAATTTCTCCCAGTTTGCATGGGAAGGAGCACGGCTGTGTTTTATAAGATGGGCCGGCAGCTTCTTTCTTCACTAGGGGATGCACAGAGCTGTGCCCTCCCCACAGGTCTGAGCTCAGGGATCAGAAAGTATGCTCTGCCCCAGAGGAGCTGGCTGTTTGCAGCCCCATAAGCAGAGCAGACAGGTGGGGGACTGGACCCTGCGGGGCGGGCCTGCGGTGTGTCCAGCTGGGCCTGGTGGCCCATCCCTTCAGACCTGAGATGGGGTGTCCAGCGGGCTCCTCAGGTTGGGGACAGTGGAAAACAAAGCCAGACCCCTCTACCCCTAGCCACAGGAGGAGAGGAGCCAGAACTCTGAGGAACCACGGAACCGCAATGAGGCACCCTCAGGATTTTCAGGCTCCTTTGCACTCCTGAGATGCATGCCCTGCCCCGTGAGGGGGGGCATGCATGTGAAACACAGGCTCTGCGGTGACTCGGCGTGTGTGCAACAGGGCAGACTTTGCAGACAGCTGAAAGCTCTCTGCCCCTTACAGTTCCCACAGGCACTCCTTAAATGGGCATAAGTGCTGGGTGGTTGGCGCACAAAGGCAGGGGAGGCTGAGTCAGTGACGTGAGTGCATGTGTGTGTGTGTGTGTGTGTGTGTCTGTAGGGGG
>SJYT01062997.1:456655-561473 GCA_006410635.1 Cephalophus harveyi
TGAGCTTTAAGCCAACTTTTTCACTCTCCTCTTTCACTTTCATCAAGAGGCTTTTTAGTTCCTCTTCACTTTCTGCCATAAGGGTGGTGTCATCTGCATATCTGAGGTTATTGATATTTCTTCTGGCAATCTTGATTCCAGTTTGTGCTTCTTCCAGCCCAGCATTTCTCATGATGTACTCTGCATAGAAGTTCAATAAGCAGGGTGACAATATACAGCCTTGACGTACTCCTTTTCCTATTTGGAACCAGTCTGTTGTTCCATGTCCAGTTCTAACTGTTGCTTCCTGCATATAGGTTTCTCAAGAGGCAGGTCAGGTGGTCTGGTATTCCCATCTCTTTCAGAATTTTCCACAGTTTATTGTGACCCACACAGTCAAAGGCTTCAGCATAGTCAATAAAGCATAGTTGGTTTATAATGTTAGTTTCTGCTGTACAGGAAAATGAGTTAGTTATCCATATGCATATATCTACTCATTATTAGATTCTTTTGCCATATAGGTTATTACAGAGTATTGAGTTACCTGTTCTATCTCTTGACTTCCTACTTGTGCATTCCAGTCCCCTATGATGAAAAGGACATCTTTTTTGGGTGTTAGTTCTAGAAAGTCTTGTAAGTCTACATAAAACCATTCAGCTTCAGCTTCTTTGGCATTAGTGGTTGGGGCATACACTTGGATTACTGTGATACTGAATGGTTTGCCTTAGAAGTGAACTGAGATCATTCTGTCACTTTTGAGATTGCATCCAAGTACTGCATTTCTGATTCTTTTGTTGACTATGAGGGCTACTCCATTTCTTCTAAGGGATTCTTGCCCACAGTAGTAGATATAATGGTCATCTGAGTTAAATTCACCCATTCCAGTCCATTTTAGTTCACTGATTCCTAAAATGTCAATGTTCACTCTTGCCACCTCCTCTTTGACCACTTCCAATTTGCCTTGATTCATGGACCTAACATTCCAGGTTCCTATGCAGAATTGTTCTTTACAGCATCTGAGTTTACTTTCACCACCAGACACATCCACAACTGGACTGTTTTTGCTTTGGCTCAGCCTCTTCATTCCTTCCAGAGATATTTCTCCACTCTTCTCCAGTAGCATATTGGGCACTTACCGACCTGGGGAGTTCATCTTTCAGTGTCCTATCTTTTTGTCTTTCATACAGTTCATGCGGCTCTCAAGGCAAGAATGCTAAAGTAGTTTGCCATTCCCTTCTCCAGTGGACTATGTTTTGTCAGAACTCTCCACCATAACCAGTCCATCTTGGGTGGCCCACCACAGCATGGCTCTTAGATACCTGGAGTAATAGGCAAGTTTGGCCTTGGAATACAAAATGCAGCATGGCAGAGGCTAACAGAATTTTGCCAAGAGAATGCACTGGTCATAGCAAACACCCTCTTCCAAAAATACAAGAGACAACTCTGCACATGGACATCATCAGATGGTCAGTACTGAGTCAGATTGATTATAATCTCTGCAACCAAAGATAGGGAAGCTTCATACAGACAGCAAAAACAAGACCAGGAGCTGACTGTGGCTCGGATCATGAAGTCCTTATTGCCAAATTCAGACTTAAATTGAAGAAAGTAGGGAAAACCACTAGATCATTCAGGTATGACCTAAATCAAAGGGACTAGATCTGATAGAGTGCCTGAAGAACTATGGATGGAAGTTCATAACATTATACAGGAGGCGGTGATCAATATCATCCCCAAGAAAAGGAAATGCAAAATGGCAAAATGGTTGTCTGAGGAGGCCTTACAAATAGCTGAGAAAAGAAGAAGAGCAAAGGAGAAAGGGAAAGATAAACCCATTTGAATGCAAAGTTCCAAAGAATAGCAAGGAGAGATAAGAAAGCCTTCCTCAGTGATCAATGCAAAGAAATAGAGGAAAGCAATAGAATGGAAAAGACTACAGATTTCTTCAAGAAAATTGGAGATACCAAGGGAATATTTCATGCTAAGATGGGCACAATAAAGGTCAAAAATGGTATGGACATAACAGGAGTAGAAGATATCAAGAAGAGGTGGCAAGAATTCACAGAACTATAAAGAAAAAGATGTTAATGACCCAGATAACCATTATGGTGTGATCACTCACCTAGAGAATGTGAAGTCAAGTGGGCATTAGGAAGCATCACTACAAACAAAACTACTGGAGGTGATGGAATTCCACCTGAGCTATTTCAAATCCTAAAGGATGATGCTATAAAAGTGCTGCATTCAATATGCCAGCAAATTTGGAAAACTCAGCACTGGCCGCAAGACCAGAAAAGGTCAGATTTCATTCCATGCCCAAAGAAACGTGATGCCAAAGAATGTTCAAACTACCACACAATTGCACTCATCTCAATGGCACCCCACTCCAGTACTCTTGCCTGGAAAATCCCATGGACAGAGGAGCCTGGTAGGCTGCAGTCCGTGGGGTTGCTAAGAGTCAGATATGACTGAGCGACTTCCCTTTCACTTTAACTTTTCATGCATTGGAGAAGGAAATGGCAACCCACTCCAGTATTCTTGCCTGGAGAATCCCAGGAACAGAGGAGCCTAGTGGGCTGCCGTCTATGGGGTCGCACAGAGTCGGACACGACTGACGTGACTTAGCAGCTGTAGCAGCAGCACATGCTAGCAAAGTAATGCTCAAAACTCTCTAAGTGAGGCTTCAACAATATGTGAAGCAAGAACTTCCAGATGTTCAAGCTGGATTTAGAAAAGGCAAAGGAACCAGAGATCAAATTGCCAACATCCATTGGATCATCACAAAAGCAAGAGAGTTCCAGAAAAACATCTACTTCTGCTTTATTGACTATGCTAAATCCTTTGGCTTGTGGATCACAACGAACTGTGGAAAATTCTTCAAGAGATGGAAATACCAGACCACCTGACCTACCTCCTGAGAAATCTGTATGCAGGTCAACAAGCAACAGTTAGAACTGGACATGGAACAACATGGTTCCAAATTGGGAAAGGTGTACATCAAGGCTGTATATTGTCACTCTGCATATTTAATTTCTATGCAGAGTGCATCATGTGAAATGCTGGGCTGGATGAGGCACAAGCTGGAATCAAGATTCTTGCAAGAAATATCAACAACCTCAGATATGCAGATGACACCATCCTTATGGAAGAAAGCAAAGAGGAACTGAAGAGCCTCTTGATGAAAGTGAAAGAGGAGAGTGAAAAAACTGCCTTAAAATTCAACATTCAGAAAACTAAGATCATGGCATCTGGTCCCATCGCTTCATGGCAAATAGATGGGGAAACAATGGAAACAGTGACAGATTTTATTTTCTTGGGCTCCAAAATCACTGCAGATGGTAACTGCAGCCGTGAAGTTAAAAGATGCTTGCTCCTTAGAAGAACAGCTATGGCCAACCTAGACAGCATATTACAAGGCAGAAACATTACTTTGCCAACAAAGGTCTGTCTAGTCAAGGCTATGGTTTGGAGAGTTGGACTATAAAGAAAGCTGAGTGCCAAAGAATTGATGCTTTTGAACTGTGGTGTTGAAGAAGACTCTTGAGAGTCCCTTGGACTGCAAGAAGATCCAACGAGTCCATTCTGAAGGAGATCAGTCCTGAATATTCATTGGAAGGACTGATGCTGAAGCTAAATCTCCAATACTTTGGCCACCTTATGCGAAGAGCTGACCCCATTAGTAAAGACCCAATGCTGGGAAAGACTAAAAGCAGGAGGAGAAGGGGACGACGGAAGACAAGATGGCTGGATGGCATCACCGACTCAGTGGACGTGAGTCTGAGCCAGCTCCAGGGGATGGTGAAGGACATGAAAGCCTGGTTTGCTGTAGTCCCAGGGGTCGCAGAGTCAGACACAAGTGAGCAACCAAACAACAACCTGCGCTACACAGTAGGTTGTTATTAGTTATCTGTTTTTCATATAATAGTGTGTATATCAATCTCATCTCCCAATCTATCCCTCCCCATCCTTTCCCTCCTGGCAATCATAAGTTTGTTTTCTACATCTATGACTCTGTTTTGTAAGTAATTTTATTTGTACCATTTTTTAGATCTCATATGTACATGATATCATATAATATTTGTCTTTTTCTGTCTGACATTTTTCACTTGGTGTGACAGTCTCTAGGTCTCTCCCTGTTGCTGCATATGGTATTATTTCATTTTTTCTATGGCTGAATACTATTCCACAAATGTGCCACATCGTCTTTATCCATTCCTCTGTTGATGGACATTTAGGTTGCTTTCATGTCCTGGTTACCGTAAATAGGGCTGCTATGAACTTTGGGGTACATGTGTCTTAATTACAGTTTTCTCCAGATATATGCCCAGGAGTGGGATTTTGGGGTTACATAAGTAGCTCTGTATTCAGTTTTTTAAGGAACTCCGTACTGTTCTGCATGAGTTTACATTCCCAGCAACAGCGTAGGAGGGCTCCCTTCTCGCCACGCCCTCTCCAGCATTTATTGTTTGTAGCTTTTTTGATGATGTCCATTCTGGCAGTCCAGCTTCTGAGTGCATCAGGGTTCTCGTTAAGCCTTTTAAGGGATGGTTGCGCCCCACCTACACACCAGTAACTCACTCTCAGTGAGCAGTTTTATTTTCCCAGATGTGCATTTTGCTCACGAGGGAGTTATGACTAATTAACTCATAAAGGAAACGTCCACATGAATGAGCCACTGCAAGGCACCTGTTGTTAACAGCCGACTGTCTCCCACTTAGACGATAAAGAGCCTGAGAACACAGGACCTGTTTTCTTGTTTGAAAAGCGTGTGACACCGACTGACAGGTTCACACACAGTACAGCCCTGCAGAGAGGCAAGGGGGCAGACGCGATTTTCAGCCAGTGAAACAACGTATGCCGGGCACAGACGAGCCGCAGCCACCAGTGACCAGGCTGACCTGGGACGTTCATGGGCCCCAGGCAATTCTACCTTTGAGGTCTCTTCCTCCATTAAAAAATCTGAATTTTATAACAGCATCAGCATAAAGACAGATGGAATCCAGGTTAGGTTTATTATTACATAGTTAGCATGTTAACAGTCATGTGTATTTATTTTTCTTCCTTTTGAGTTAAATAGTACGTAAAACTTAAAATTTGTTTGTGGGCTGCCACAGGTGGGAGAACATGAGCCAGGGCACCCATTGGTGGATGAGCCAGCCTTGCCCAAGGTGACAGACAGTGGCCGTCCTGACCTGAGCTGGCCCGGTGGTAACAGAGTACTAGGCCCCTTTCACTTCTTTTTTTCTTGGTGCTTTTCCCCAAGCAACAGGGGGGCAAGGCACCAAAGTGAGGCCAGCCCTCTGCCAGCCACCCACAAAGGAAGGCGGAATCCATGCCGCCACCTGTGGACTCAGGAGCCAAGGGCGGCAGTGGTTGGGAAGTGCCGGTCCCGCCACTGACACACCCATGTCCAGCCAGGCTGTTCAGTGCAGAGGGCTTGATCTGAAGGAGGCAGCGGTACCGATAGCCTTCCCAGTGGATGCTGTCTTCCTGCTTCTCCTTCTTGAAAGCTTTCAAATCTCACTTTGTCAACTTTTGTCCAAAATTACAACTTCTTAAAGGTGTTCACTTTCACACATTTAATCTTTGCATCAATCATGCAAAGGAGATAATAGTATCAATATCTTCATTTTATATATGAGAACACTGAGGCTCTTCTTTAATCTGTTTTTAAATTTTTATTTTATATTATGGTTGATGAATAGTGTTGGATTAATTTCAGGTGTACAGCAAAGTGATTCAGTTCTACATATACATGTATCGTTTTTCAAATTCTTCTCCCCTTTAGTTTGTTACAGAGTATTGAGCAGAGTCCCCTGTGCTCTCGAGTAGGTCCTGGTTGGTTATCTGTGTGTATATATATGATGCACACACAATGATATATATATATATATACCAGCGTGCACAGTTTTAAACAGGTGCCCTAAACTCGTTTCCCTCAGCGCAGTCTTCTTTCTTTCAACTCTTCATGTGCACATTTCACCACAATTCATTACTTGTTATAAAAGACAAGGCCATCTGAAAACACTGCTAGGACACTCAGTTCTTTGAAGACTCTCTTGACATTATCCCATAAAGTGACCAAATTACCTCAGATTCAGTTAACTCTTTCTGAGGTTACTTTGCTGCTGCTGCTGCTGCTAAGTCGCTTCAGTCGTGTCCAACTCTGTGCGACCCCATAGACAGCAGCCCACCAGGCTCCCCCGTCCCTGGGATTCTCCAGGCAAGAACACTGGAGTGGGTTGCCATTTCCTTCTCCAATGCATGAAAGTGAAAGGTGAAAGTGAGGTCGCTCAGTCGTGTCTGACTTCGTGACCCCATGGACTGCAGCCTACCAGGCTCCTCCATCCATGGGATTTTCCAGGCAAGAGTACTGGAGTGGGGTGCCATCGTAGAGGAAAGTCTTTTTTTCTCTTGAAATCTAGTACTTTGTTGTGTCAAGGTGATATAATATAACTCATTTAATAGCCCTAACAGGCAGTATCAGTGTGATTAAGTCAGTTGTTTTACTGATCAAACACATATACTATATATCAGATAAAATAATTCAATTACTGATGTTACCAATGTTTCCTCTAGTGTCTTAGGATATACAGTCAGGATTTTCCAGTATAAAATGTGTCCATTAAATTTCTATTCTTAGAGCAAATTTAATTGGAGTGTTTGATTTCACCATATTGCACCCTCTCTCCTCATTCCCTTTCAGTACCAGAGTCTAGGTTTGCACATTTTCTGTGTATCAGAAATCTCTGCCATGAAATAATCCCAACAGTTCTCTTAGTACTTGGGAATCTCTGCTAGAAAACCGTTCACTGCAGCACCCAGTCATACTTCCATAAGCAAAAGTAATTAAGCACTTCAGATAACATAATCGCATGAACTGTAATGCAAGGCACTGGACGGACCCTCCAGTTTAGGAAGTGAAGGGTTTGGTGAGGGGCGTTTCAGGGCTCGGGAAAGAGGCTCATCTCCTCCTGTGACGCGGCCCTAGTCTGCGCCTGTGCGCTCAGTGGTCCCCAACACCAGCCCTGGCTCCGCGACCAGGTTGCCTGACATCCTGTATTTCTGGGAGCAGAGTCAGATGATGGCTGGTCCGCTCATCTTCCAAGCGCCCGGAGGAATCTACACAAAAAGCAACACAAGACTCTTTGTCACACATCATCGGCTTTAAGAGCACTCTCACCTGCAACTGCATAAACTGCCGCTGCGATGGGCGTGCAGTGCCACACTGGGCCCTTTGTGTCTGTCAGTGGCTACGGTATAGGACTCAGCTGAAGGTTTTTCTCATGCACGATGGAGTTAAACTGACCAGCCAGTTGACTGCGGTGTTTCGTCATTTCCTCAGCAGAATCACAGAAAAAGGCAAATTCCTTCTCAGCAACCCCGTGGAATCTAGGGGTGACTCCTCTGGAGCCCGCATAGCTGCTCTGCCTGGGAAGTGGGCACTTGGGGGGAATGAGTCAGACTCTCTGTGAGTGCGGCAGGACGTGTTCAGAACTGCCTGAGCCACGGCAGGCCAAGTAGACATTCTTGTGCACGGTACAACTCGGCAAGAAAGAGGAAGGATTTGCTGATGGAGATCGGGGAGTCCTTCCACACACACGTGCTTTTCACTCCAGAGTTAGACGGCCTGGAGTGTGGGCTCTAGAGCTAACAGTTTGTGCTGTTGCTTCTGCCCTGGCCTGCTCTGTCTCCTTGGCCAGGTTACCTAGCCTCTCTGTGCTCCTCCAGGAAGGGGCGTGTGCTAACAGCCAGACCTCCCATGGCTTGAAGAAGCAGATAAAATGAGAGACTGTGTGTGAAATGACTGGCATGGTATCAGATTATTACTTTTTACTCTGTTCCTAAGTACTGTGTTTTGTAAAAAACAGAAACAAAAGCAAAACAAAAAGAGATGAAAGAAAGAAAAAAGAAAAGAAACTAGGCTTCATTTTGTTAAAAAAAAAAAAAAGAAAGAAATCAGTCCCTTCCACCCACTTACCGAGCACTGTGATGGGGCTGCCCAGGCAGGATCTCATTTATCTTCTCAAGGGCAAGCCAAGGGAAATGCCTTTCCATCATTTGACAGATGAGAACTCTGAGTTCGAGGTCATAGCAACGGCCTAGGAGGGACCGTGGCTCCTGCTGGTCTGCGTCTGTGATTTGCCTGGAATCCTTTGCAGGTTCAAGGCCTCCTGTACTCAGGAGGCGAGCTCAGCCTCTTCTGTTTACAGTTTCACCATCTTTCTTTAACCTCCACGACTGCAGCCCTTCTGGCGGCCACGGTCCCTCTCACATGGTATTTCATGTCCTCTGGGCTCCAGTCACTTTTACACAAGAATAAACAGCCCCACGTACTTCCCCCCAGCCTTTCTCCTGCCCTTGATAAGAAGTTACGTACAAACTGAAGAGCCAGAAAGCTCTTGGCCGCTGGAACACATGACTCTGCTTTTATGTTGAAAGTATGAATTGTCCTTGGAGTTGTGCCCTCCCTCTACCCCACTGGACCATATTCATGGTCAGATAATGCACGGGCTTAGCCTTTTGAGGAGATCCATGTTTTTAAATATTTCGTACTTTCGTTAAAATAATTTGATAGTTGACACAGAAACATATGTTTCTTAAATGATGTAGTTAATTACAAAGAGTCCAAACTCAAAGTGGTCCAAGACTTCTTAATGGTGCTCACTTTAAACATGCCTAGAACAAAGGCTGGTCTTAAGCACTCTCCTCTGAGAAACATTTTCCCCAAAATACTATTATTTATAGTTGGTACCCAAATCAGTCACAATCTAGAACTGCTCTGCTGTTTTCTTAGTCTGTTGTTGTTTGCTGAGCATATTTGGAATTCCTTGCAAAAGTAATCTCTGCATTTGAAGAAATGGGTCATGGAGCCAAGATCGTGTAGGTTTTAAAAACTCAACAAGAGCTAAAAGAACAGGTTTTTAAAAATAATATCAAAGCACCAGAAGTGAGTGGAAATAGACCCTTATACTGAATTGCTATCAGAACATCTGTTTCATTCACCATCCATCACTGGGAGGAAATAGATAGCAAAAACCTCCCAACAGAGGATGTGCCAGCCCACTGGCCACGAATCTTCTGAGAACATCTCAAGGTTTGGGTAATTTTCATTGAAATATTATTTTAGGCAAAACACCTGAAGATATACTAACATTCTTTTACTGCTCCATGTATATAAAAGGAAGGGAAATGGAGATGTTTGGTTTTACATGTTTAGAAAAACAGGGCTGGGTGCTGACTTGTGGTAGTTTTTCCAGTGGACATTCTGTGAGGGGGCACCGTATCCACTTGGTAAAGCATTGGCCCCAGCTCTGAGCGTGTGTGGCACAGGGGCTGTGTGGTGCCTGCCAGCAGTCAGAGCTCTGTGTCTGCGTCTAGGGAGAACCTAGGAGTCGGCCCCTCCAACAGGATCATGTTTGTTCAGGGATGCCATTTGCTTTTAGGTGTCTTTTGCCATTTTGCTTTTTAAACACCTGCACTTTACTCTTTTCACGAGAATATGAAAAGGAAAAAAAAAGAATGGTTTGAAAGATTAGCTTCACTGCCCCATACTCCTCTCCAGACAGACAGCTGAGCACATTACTTCATCTTAGATTAAATCTGAACATTTTAAGCTTAGGTGTTTGAGCCCAAGTGTGCTAAGTGACCCTGGAGATGGAAACTCTAAGGGAGACTTGGCCAGATGCCCCCCCGCCCCCAGAGGAGGCAGTGAGGGTCCCAGATGCAGCCCCTCGGGGTGAGACTGGATGCAGGTGCTCTCTACCCTCTCCTGCTGCCTCCCCGCCTGACAGTTCTAAGCTGGAGCTCAGGGACAGTGAGGAGGAAGTCAAAGGAGAAGCTTGCTGGTCAGGGTCTCGGTGTGCACGAGGGGAGGCGTGTTCTTTCTCAAGCTTGGCCGCACTCCTATCAGCACTGATAACACTTGTCACAAATCCTGGACGTGCCAGCGTGATTGCTAAGATGTACCCACGCCTCCACCGCTGCATGCATAGAAACTTTAAAAAGTTGAGAGCATTTGAAAACTTGGTGTTCTCAGTTCTGCTGGACCTCGGAGAAGTAGAAACTGGTCCCCATTTCTGGACTCCTGAGCTGGCATAAGGCAGTGGTGGTAGATCTCTGGGTCACCCTTCCATGCTGCCTCCAGACAGGAGCAGAATGGATGTTTTCAGGCAGTTCACCAATCCTGTGGGTCTAGTCCATCCTGCACACTGTCCCAAGCCAGGTAAACACTTGAGGTGGTGGTGGTTGTTATTCGGTCATCCAGTTGTGTCTGACTCTTTATGACCCCATGGACTGCAGCACAACAGGCCTCCCTGTCCCTCACCATCTCCCGAAGTTTGCCCAACACCAGTGTCCATGGCATCGGTGATACCATCCAGCCATCACATCCTCTGACACCTTCTTGTGCCCTCAGTCTTTTCCCAGCATCAGGGACTTTTCCAATGAGCTGGCTGTTTGCATTAGATGACCAAAATACTCAAGCTTTAGCTTCAGCATTAGTCCTTTCAATGAGTATTCAGGATTGATTTTCCTTACAGTTGACTAGTTTGATCTACTTGCTGTCCAAGGGACTCTCCAGAGCCTGCTCCAGCAACACAGTTCAAAGGCATCAATTCTTTGTGGTAACTCATGCTTACCTCTGGAGGGGGGCATGGCACCCCACTCCAGTATTCTTGCCTGGAGAATCCCATGGACAGAGGAGCCTGGCGGGCTACAGTCCATGGGGTCGCAAAGTCAGTTATGACTAAGTGCTGCACACAGGAGGCTTACCCATTATGTTCTTTCTGTGCTTACAGAAAAGAATTCTTTGTTGAGAATGGACTTGTACATCGTAAAATCCTAACAGTTAAGAACTGTAGCTTTAAAGTTCATCAAATTAATCCCATTACCATGAAAAAAAAATTTAAACTCCAGACTTCCACAGTTAAAATGGCACAGAGCACTAAGTCCTAACTCCCATTTCAGAATGTTAACTCCAGGCTTCGAGAAAACCCTGCAGAACACAAGTGGTATCATTCCTGTATCCCTAACAGCCACTTGCCTGGGAATGAGCACACCAAAGTTGAAAGGCAAAGTTAAACGGTGACGTCCTGTGCTTTTTACCTCTGTTCCTTGCAAAAATCAAGAGAGAATAAAGTTATGTAGTAGACCTGGAAAGATGGCTACAACGTGCTGTAGGTTACAGACTCATCTGTGAGTGATGCTCTAATCTGTGCATTGACTATGTGTTGAGATGCATGGGTGGGAGTCTGGACAAGAACACTGCACCTTCTAACAGAGTGTTTTATCTCTGAGGGTTCAATCACAGGCAAACTTCCTCTTTGGGTATCTTACAGACATCGTGTTTAATCTAAAAATCATTTATTTCAGGGAGAGAGAGAGACGGTAGAGTTCCTGTCTCAGGTCTGTGAACCCAGAAACGCTATTGTTCCATATTAATAGTGAAGACAGGGATGGGATTACTGGACCAGTTACCGCGGCCAGTGGCCTGCACACCTAGATGGAAATGACTGGCGTTTTCTTGTTGACCATTTTGCAGAAAGGGCCAGGCACAACCCTGGATGTTCAGCAACTGTGAACCGTTAGTGTTCATCTGTTCGTTTTTGTGAGAGTTGGTCGTGAGTAGGAGAGCTGTGGCTTTGATGGTCAAGGAGCGGGTGCTGTGTAGGAGGAACAGGCCAGAAATAACTGCTGACCCAGCTGCTCGGGGACGCGCAGAGCCAGGGTTCTGAGCTGGGTTAGTGACGGGAGAAGACACCCACCGGGCTTCAGGGTGGAGTCCGCCGAAAGCCACACATTTTACATGAGGAAGTCTGGAGTTTAGGAGTCCATTTCCTCCTTGAAAACAGTTCCATAGAAATCGCTGCCTGCTGGGTTAAACCAAGTGACTCGGGGCCTCTAGAAGTTTATGACCGAGAAATCACAGGACAGGGACCGCGTTCCTGAGACATTGTGAAACCGGCCCGCCCAGCGCTTCTCACCCTCAGGGACCTCAGTTCAGTTACTCACTGATAAGCGAACAGAGTGAACGGATTCGTGGAAGCCTAGAAAGTACCCCTCTCCCCCTTAAAAAGGGAAGAAGCCTTCCACACGATCTTCGTGCTGGGGGGTTTAAGCGCAGCGCCGACTCCGATGGCACTGGCGGCTTGGGGCTGAACCCTGGACCCCCGCCCGGGGCGCTGGAATGTGCTCGGAGCCCAGGGACTAACCGCTCCTCATAAAGGAGATAAAAACCTGAGGCAGATCACCGGGCAGGCAGCCGACATCCCTCTTGGCTTAGAAAAAAGGTGGAATTCTTTCCCGTTATCCATTACTCCTGGAAGTTTCCCGAAAGCCCATTTGTCCCAGTGCTGCCCGGGACTCGGGGCCGACTCGGGGGGCGCGCGGCTGCCTTCCGCCGGGCCCTCCCCTCCGCCCCCTCCTCCCGGCCCCTCCTCCCAGACGCTGCTGGCCTCTGCCCTGGAGAACACATTCTTGGTTGGTGTTATGAAGGGTCTTGTCGCAGTAACTGCCACTGCCTAAGGAAGGATTGGTCGTCCAGGGAGTGGATGTTGCTTCTGAGCACAATACAAAGTCATCAACTTTTTACTGACTTTTCTCATCCCCAACGAAAGGCTTTTTCTCCTGAAAAGCTGGTGAGCTTTGATTTAATGATGAGAGGTTTGACTGGCTCGTTCTCCCAGGTTTGGTTTAGTAAAAGTAGGCGACCCTGTGCCTTGGAGTGACTGTATCAGAAATAGACCACTGCTATGTAATAATATATGATCAACATGCTTTCCAACTTACCCCTTAGCTGTATTTTTGTTTATTCCATTTATTTTGTACAAAAATTAGAGTTACTTCGTGTTTAGTCTCCTTTGTGTTCTGAATATGAGAGAGGAGGGGACGTTGCCTGGGGCCCACACCACATCCCTTAGTAAGAAACCAGGCATGTGAGCATCTTGTTGGCTGTGTGAATGCTCTGTGCTCTGGGTGAAGAGTTGGGAGTAGATGATTGACAATAACACAACTTTGTCTTCTGCGGCTGTGAAATCTGTGAATCATAATACTCTGACAGCTGGTCTGGTCAGTAGCCTGCCTGATGGAATGGTGCAATAAGTACACACTCAGTGAGTTCCCAGGTGAGGACACCGACTTGGGGAACAATAGGTCGGTGTCCTAGTTACAGGAGCCCCGGGGCGCTTCATTATAGGCTTGTGGGCTCTGGGTTTCAGTCGACTCTTGTAGTACCGGTGGAATGCCACCTACCACATTGCATTGCAGTTGATCTTGAAAAACTTTATTGTGTTATTTTCTCAAGAGCTGTAATCTTTGTATTACCTTTGAGAAAAGTTCCTTTATTTTCCCAAAATGTTTTCCGTAGACTGTAATAAGTCTTACACTCTGTTATATTTAAAATCACTCATTATTACTGAATTTTGAAGTATTTCCTGGCAATTATCAAGGAGTCTACATTCCTCAAAATGCTGGAGTCATTATTTTTAAAAAGTTACTAATTCATTCACACAACTATTGACTGTCCAAACAATTGTTGATTTTCTTCCCCCAGTTTCCAGATTCCATTCACAGTCGTTTGGAACAACGAAGAATATGTTTTAGACATTGCCATCTCCTTTGTGTATAGTTCATGTAAACAGTTTCATATCAACTTGTGATGTGCTTTTTCAGCATGTTTCAGAAGATCCAGATAGACACTGGGCGATGGAGGTTTATTTCTCAGACTGTCCAAACAATTGTTGATTTTCTTCCCCCAGTTTCCAGATTCCATTCACAGTCGTTTGGAACAACGAAGAATATGTTTTAGACATTGCCATCTCCTTTGTGTATAGTTCATGTAAACAGTTTCATATCAACTTGTGATGTGCTTTTTCAGCATGTTTCAGAAGATCCAGATAGACACTGGGCGATGGAGGTTTATTTCTCAGACTGCCTACTCTTCTTTAGGTGCCAAAGTAATTCTCTTCTTCAAGCAAATGAGGGAAGTAGACACTGAATATACACTACAAAAGTATGTCACTGAGCACATTTTCGTGTGAACATCTTCTTGCGTTCATGCATGTCAGCTCTTCGGAGACACAGGGGAAGTGGAATGCCACCAGATCGTAAAGATGCAGGCTGGTGGATGCAGAGTGGGCCTGGAGCCTTCCCCTCTCTGCCTCCCAGGTTGCTGGCTCTAGAAATGCCCTGCAGGGTTGCACTCAGTCGGGTTTGTCTCCTGGGGCAGCTCTGGTCAGGTTGTGTGGAAGGATGAAGGATGAGAGGTCTGGGTGAGAGAGAGAGCAAGAGCTGGGGCTTGTAAGAGAGGCAGGAAGGGAAGCAGCTGGAAGGCAGACCTGAGGGGTCAGGAGGGAGACACGCCTGCTGACGCCAGCGCCCTGGAAAGCTCTCTGCAGCCCCCCGATCACGGAAGGCCCTTTTCCCCTCAGCAGGACATCTTCGCTGCTGGCAGTACTTTACAGCTGATGGTGATGGGTGACCCTCACCCTTCTGACTTGTGTGTGTGGATCCCAACAACCAGGAGGTGGGCTGAGAATGCGGGTGCTTGCTCACGGCAGCTCCGTGTCAGCCCACCTGGTGCACAGTGGCCCAGCTGCTAGAGTGCCTCTGCTGCAGGAAAGGAAGGCGCTGGTGTCAGCGTGGCCTGGAATTAGGGAAAGCGGAAAGGCTTATTTGATGGGAAAGATTTCCTCCTGAGGGAGAAGCTGCCCTTTGCAGGCCAAGTGTGTCAGCCAGAGAAATGAGCAAATTTTAGGAGTTTTTGGTGAAACTTTCTAATTTTTTTCCACATAGACGTGTTCAAAACAGAGCGATAAGAAGACATACAAAACCATGTTAAAAAGAACTGACACCTGTGGCCGGGGGAGGAAGGAAATTGAGGGAGGCAGCTGCCACTCCCCGGACCCCAGGGGGCATGTGTCCAGCTGTCTAGAATTGGGCCCAGGTGCCCACACCCTGTAGGAAGGAGGTGCCCTGGACCTCTGGGCACAGAGGGTGCACACTGGCCCAGTCTTTGTGGCATGTGAACCGTATGCGCCGTCCACTTTCAGATGGGCTATGTGGGGGATGTGTATCTATGACTCCTTCACTGGGAACTCTGAAAACTTTGGTGGAACCGGGTCCCCTGTGGTTGGGTTCCCGGGACAGCTCAGAGCATTCTGCTTTCTTAGTGAAACCATAGCATGGAGCCACATAGATAACACAATTTAGTGGGGAATGTACTCAGAACTCCAACTTGATTTTTTTCTAGATTCTAATTCCAGCAACAGTGGCCAGCCCTCACCTTCTGTTTCTCCATTTAAACCCTCAAAGATAAAGGCACCTAGAAAGACACATTTCCTCTCATGCTCCCCATGTGCCCACAGAGACCTCACCCTGGAGCCACAGAGCTGGGGCCGTGGGGGGGCGTAGCTGTAGCTGGCACCAGAGTGGGTGGGCACAGTGAGCCCAGTGGTCCACCAGGCAGGCCGGGCCCTCCTCTGCTGGCCCGTCAGTGGCGGCTGCCTGATGGTCGACGTGACCACACAGAGACCTCACCCTGGAGCCACAGAGCTGGGGCCGTGGGGGGGCGTAGCTGTAGCTGGCACCAGAGTGGGTGGGCATAGTGAGCCCAGTGGTCCACCAGGCAGGCCGGGCCCTCCTCTGCTGGCCCGTCAGTGGCGGCTGCCTGATGGTCGACGTGACCTCGTTACTGTGAACCTCATCACCTTTCCTCTAGAGCCTGCGCGTCAGCCCTGCTAAACTGTGCATTCAGTGTCTGTGAAGTCAGGTTCAGAATCTTTAATAATAGAAAAGTCCCAGGTGTTTTATTCGTTCACTCATTCATTTTTGATGCCAGTGCACGAAAGTCCTGAACAAATGTCTCCTGGGTTCAGATAATTTGAATGCTGATGTATAATTATAATATTCTGAATAACCATATTGTAAATACCATTGAGCACTTACCTCCTACCAGAAAGTGTGTAACATTTTACGTCATTTAATCCCACGTAGTAAATACTGTCAGCATCTCCATCTTAAAAATGATGCAAGTGAGCGGGTAAGAGTTTGCCCAGAGCCAGGAGGCAGGTCTGCAGAGGCAGGGCTGGACAGGTCTTGCTGGACACGTCCCAAGCCCCAGGCCCTGGCTGGACTCTGGGAAGAAAGTCAGGACCCAAATGGACGCTCAGTAGGCAAAACCTTTGCCCTCATGCAGCTTGTCTCCTAGTGATGGGAGACAAGCCATCAGCAAAGTGAGCTAACCAACCAGGGCTGCAGCTAGTGCCGTGCTGGGGTTGGGGGCGGAGGAGGGGATGGACCCCGGCAGAAGGAGCAGTGGCGAGGCTGGGCATCTGTCCAGGGAGGCAGGAGACAGGCGGAGGAGCGGCTGTGGACAGACAGAGCGAGTCTGGGAGTGAGTGGGGCAGTGTCGCTCCTCCAGGCAGGGCCTGGCACTTTGTAGAAGCGGCTGTTACAGCGCAGCCGCCCTCGGCCTAACATCCCAGCCAGGTGCCTGGGGAGGCCCCCAGGCGTGTGGACCAAGGGCTTGACCTCGTCCACCAGAGCTCCGGAGAGACACAGGGACAGCCTGGGTCAGAGCGCCTCATCGAGCACCTCAGAGAGACGGCTCATCTGTGGTTCTGAGAAGTGGGTGGGGTCCGCGGGCCAGGGGCAGGTATGGATAGATGTAGCAGTGGGGCAGGGGGTGGGTGGAGGGGAGGGTGGTCTTCTGTCTTCTCAGTGAAGCAGGAAGCAGGTGTTTGCCTGCAAGTAGGAGTGGGTGTTTGCCGAGAGGAGGAGGTATGATGGTCACCTGGAGAGGCGCCTGCATCTGACTGGTGGTCTGTCTTGGACCCCAGAGACTCAGCATCCCCTGGACATCCAGAGGGGAGGGTCTGCTGTTCCGTGTGCCTTACATGGAGTGGAGCCTACACTTGGTGGATGGTGGTCAGTGTCTGCTGAGTGACTGTTGCAGTCCACCTCCTGCACACTGACCCAGAAATGTCATTGCACATCTCCTACCTTGCTCGTCAGTGATGTCTCCCTGCTCCGGGGTGCTCTGATACTAACAGTTCCCGAGACAGCAGCTCCTTCCATTGGTGGTTCTCTCGCTGAGCCCCACTCCTCTCTGGAACGCTGAGGTCGAGTCTGGACTGTGAGACTGCTCTCGACCGTGTGCGCTCTTGTGTTGCTGTCTGGCAGGGACCTGAATGAAGCCTCACTGCTCTGCGTGATGCCTGTGCTCTGCCGTCTCAGTGAGCTGGTGGCAGAGGAATTGATTGAAGGGCTTGGAGTCATCATTCATTCCCTAGTTAGAAGGTGAGCTTAGCTGCACTTAGCATTGGTGCTGTGTGAGTGGTGAGGGGGGCATTGTGCCCAGGGTCCTGCTGGGCAGTGAGTGAGGGCAAGAGTTGGAGCAGCCCCGAGGGAAAGGCAGATGGTGTGTTGGACCAGAGAGGTGACCGGGAGGCAAGTGGACAGCCATGTGCGGTATTCCGGGAGGTCGGAGTTGGGCAGAGCCGCAGGATTATCACCACAGATAATCCCTGGGAGGAGTGGCCTTGCCCTAAAGGACAGCTGAGAGTGGGGACGTGGGACTCCCAGTGTTGGGAAGTGGCGTGAAGATCCTGTCACCTGACTAAGTTCTGGTGTGAAAAACCTGTCCAGTGAAAGAGCATTGAAGTAAAGCATATCCAGTAAAACCACAGGCGAACTAAGTCAGAACTGGAATTGGAGAAATTTGTGGTTTCTCCTGGTCAAGCCTTGTTTTCCACCTGTCTTCTTAACTATACATGGATGTGTTTGTGTAGGATGTGTACAAGTGTCTGTTTGAGGCACTTACCAAGCAAGAAGCAAATTCGGGTGCCCTCCCTGCTTTTCTTGGGGTTCACATGGTTGTGTTATACAGAGAGTGTGAGCGCACAGTGTCTGCACCAGCACCTGTAAACTGTCTTGGCAGGTTGGGTCAGGATGCTCAGACAGGGGACAAGGGGCTGAGTGTGGTCTCTCTAAGGGGAGTTTTAAAAAAAAGTTATCTTTTGAGTGCGGTGGGTCTTTGTTGCTGCGCAGGCTTTTCTCTAGTTGTGGAGAGTAAGGGCTGTTCTCTAGGTGCTGTGTGTGGGCTTCATTCTGGCGGCTTCTCTTGTTGTGAGCACGAGCTCCAGGGCACGTGGACTCCAATAGTTGCAGCTCCCGGGCCCTGGAACACAGGCTCAGGAGTTGTGGTGAACGGGCTTAGTTGCTCTGAGATGTGTGGGATCTTCCCAAATCAGGGATCGGACCTGTGTCCCCTGCATTGGCAGGCGGATTCCTCACTGAGCCACCAGGGACGCCCCAAGGGGAGTTTTTATTTGCAAGAGAGAGTGGTACCTGAGCCCGCAGGTCTCTTTGCAAGGCAGAAGCATCCTCCAGGGATGAAACAGAAGTGGTCCAAGCTCAGCATCCTTGGCTCCTCTTCCTGCGTAGGCAGGGGGAGGCGGGGTTGTCAGCTTGCAGACAGACAGAATCGTACTGCTTCCCCTCAGAGCCACTCCACAGCCACTGTGCACTCCAGTGCCCTCCACCCGCACAAAGCTGCCACACTTTCTCTACCCCAGTGGGCATCCTTGCTCCAGGGTACCAACGAGTGAGAAATTATGTGGAATGAGTTGATACTTGGAGATTGAGGAAATCCCGAGTATGCACCCGTGACAGGCATATCAAGGTCGAGAGTGTGGGGCCCCGGGGCTGGGTATGAGGCCAGACTCCCCTTCATGCCACAGTTCAGGGCCTTCATGCTCCCTGCAGGGGTGCTGGGCAGGGCCGGTGTCCTGCGCTCCACTGGACAGATTGACAGTGTGATGCGTGCACTTGTCAAGACTTCCTGAAGCTGCAGGAGGGCCGGTCCCCCGGCTCCTGCCGGTTTCTCTTTTCAGCTCTTTCCCCACCTACAAGGGTGGAGTGGGGGGCTGCTACGTTTGGAACTGTGCACCCAGATGGCTGCAGGGTTTCCTGGGGGCTCCCTCACAGATGGCAGATCTGGTAGAGTCCAATCAACAGCACTGATTGCAGGTTCAGGAGGAAAGCTGTTCAAGGTCAATGTTACATGTTGAGAATTCCAGACCCTGGCTCACCTGGGGAGGCAATGCTCCCGGAGGCCTCTGGGTGGGTTCCCTCCCGGCACGCCCTGCAGTGAACTGTGCATTCAGTGTCTGTGAAGTCAGGTTCAGAATCTTTAATAATAGAAAAGTCCCAGGTGTTTTATTCGTTCACTCATTCATTTTTGATGCCAGTGCACGAAAGTCCTGAACAAATGTCTCCTGGGTTCAGATAATTTGAATGCTGATGTATAATTATAATATTCTGAATAACCATATTGTAAATACCATTGAGCACTTACCTCCTACCAGAAAGTGTGTAACATTTTACGTCATTTAATCCCACGTAGTAAATACTGTCAGCATCTCCATCTTAAAAATGATGCAAGTGAGCGGGTAAGAGTTTGCCCAGAGCCAGGAGGCAGGTCTGCAGAGGCAGGGCTGGACAGGTCTTGCTGGACACGTCCCAAGCCCCAGGCCCTGGCTGGACTCTGGGAAGAAAGTCAGGACCCAAATGGACGCTCAGTAGGCAAAACCTTTGCCCTCATGCAGCTTGTCTCCTAGTGATGGGAGACAAGCCATCAGCAAAGTGAGCTAACCAACCAGGGCTGCAGCTAGTGCCGTGCTGGGGTTGGGGGCGGAGGAGGGGATGGACCCCGGCAGAAGGAGCAGTGGCGAGGCTGGGCATCTGTCCAGGGAGGCAGGAGACAGGCGGAGGAGCGGCTGTGGACAGACAGAGCGAGTCTGGGAGTGAGTGGGGCAGTGTCGCTCCTCCAGGCAGGGCCTGGCACTTTGTAGAAGCGGCTGTTACAGCGCAGCCGCCCTCGGCCTAACATCCCAGCCAGGTGCCTGGGGAGGCCCCCAGGCGTGTGGACCAAGGGCTTGACCTCGTCCACCAGAGCTCCGGAGAGACACAGGGACAGCCTGGGTCAGAGCGCCTCATCGAGCACCTCAGAGAGACGGCTCATCTGTGGTTCTGAGAAGTGGGTGGGGTCCGCGGGCCAGGGGCAGGTATGGATAGATGTAGCAGTGGGGCAGGGGGTGGGTGGAGGGGAGGGTGGTCTTCTGTCTTCTCAGTGAAGCAGGAAGCAGGTGTTTGCCTGCAAGTAGGAGTGGGTGTTTGCCGAGAGGAGGAGGTATGACGGTCACCTGGAGAGGCGCCTGCATCTGACTGGTGGTCTGTCTTGGACCCCAGAGACTCAGCATCCCCTGGACATCCAGAGGGGAGGGTCTGCTGTTCCGTGTGCCTTACATGGAGTGGAGCCTACACTTGGTGGATGGTGGTCAGTGTCTGCTGAGTGACTGTTGCAGTCCACCTCCTGCACACTGACCCAGAAATGTCATTGCACATCTCCTACCTTGCTCGTCAGTGATGTCTCCCTGCTCCGGGGTGCTCTGATACTAACAGTTCCCGAGACAGCAGCTCCTTCCATTGGTGGTTCTCTCGCTGAGCCCCACTCCTCTCTGGAACGCTGAGGTCGAGTCTGGACTGTGAGACTGCTCTCGACCGTGTGCGCTCTTGTGTTGCTGTCTGGCAGGGACCTGAATGAAGCCTCACTGCTCTGCGTGATGCCTGTGCTCTGCCGTCTCAGTGAGCTGGTGGCAGAGGAATTGATTGAAGGGCTTGGAGTCATCATTCATTCCCTAGTTAGAAGGTGAGCTTAGCTGCACTTAGCATTGGTGCTGTGTGAGTGGTGAGGGGGGCATTGTGCCCAGGGTCCTGCTGGGCAGTGAGTGAGGGCAAGAGTTGGAGCAGCCCCGAGGGAAAGGCAGATGGTGTGTTGGACCAGAGAGGTGACCGGGAGGCAAGTGGACAGCCATGTGCGGTATTCCGGGAGGTCGGAGTTGGGCAGAGCCGCAGGATTATCACCACAGATAATCCCTGGGAGGAGTGGCCTTGCCCTAAAGGACAGCTGAGAGTGGGGACGTGGGACTCCCAGTGTTGGGAAGTGGCGTGAAGATCCTGTCACCTGACTAAGTTCTGGTGTGAAAAACCTGTCCAGTGAAAGAGCATTGAAGTAAAGCATATCCAGTAAAACCACAGGCGAACTAAGTCAGAACTGGAATTGGAGAAATTTGTGGTTTCTCCTGGTCAAGCCTTGTTTTCCACCTGTCTTCTTAACTATACATGGATGTGTTTGTGTAGGATGTGTACAAGTGTCTGTTTGAGGCACTTACCAAGCAAGAAGCAAATTCGGGTGCCCTCCCTGCTTTTCTTGGGGTTCACATGGTTGTGTTATACAGAGAGTGTGAGCGCACAGTGTCTGCACCAGCACCTGTAAACTGTCTTGGCAGGTTGGGTCAGGATGCTCAGACAGGGGACAAGGGGCTGAGTGTGGTCTCTCTAAGGGGAGTTTTAAAAAAAAGTTATCTTTTGAGTGCGGTGGGTCTTTGTTGCTGCGCAGGCTTTTCTCTAGTTGTGGAGAGTAAGGGCTGTTCTCTAGGTGCTGTGTGTGGGCTTCATTCTGGTGGCTTCTCTTGTTGTGAGCACGAGCTCCAGGGCACGTGGACTCCAATAGTTGCAGCTCCCGGGCCCTGGAACACAGGCTCAGGAGTTGTGGTGAACGGGCTTAGTTGCTCTGAGATGTGTGGGATCTTCCCAAATCAGGGATCGGACCTGTGTCCCCTGCATTGGCAGGCGGATTCCTCACTGAGCCACCAGGGACGCCCCAAGGGGAGTTTTTATTTGCAAGAGAGAGTGGTACCTGAGCCCGCAGGTCTCTTTGCAAGGCAGAAGCATCCTCCAGGGATGAAACAGAAGTGGTCCAAGCTCAGCATCCTTGGCTCCTCTTCCTGCGTAGGCAGGGGGAGGCGGGGTTGTCAGCTTGCAGACAGACAGAATCGTACTGCTTCCCCTCAGAGCCACTCCACAGCCACTGTGCACTCCAGTGCCCTCCACCCGCACAAAGCTGCCACACTTTCTCTACCCCAGTGGGCATCCTTGCTCCAGGGTACCAACGAGTGAGAAATTATGTGGAATGAGTTGATACTTGGAGATTGAGGAAATCCCGAGTATGCACCCGTGACAGGCATATCAAGGTCGAGAGTGTGGGGCCCCGGGGCTGGGTATGAGGCCAGACTCCCCTTCATGCCACAGTTCAGGGCCTTCATGCTCCCTGCAGGGGTGCTGGGCAGGGCCGGTGTCCTGCGCTCCACTGGACAGATTGACAGTGTGATGCGTGCACTCGTCAAGACTTCCTGAAGCTGCAGGAGGGCCGGTCCCCCGGCTCCTGCCGGTTTCTCTTTTCAGCTCTTTCCCCACCTACAAGGGTGGAGTGGGGGGCTGCTACGTTTGGAACTGTGCACCCAGATGGCTGCAGGGTTTCCTGGGGGCTCCCTCACAGATGGCAGATCTGGTAGAGTCCAATCAACAGCACTGATTGCAGGTTCAGGAGGAAAGCTGTTCAAGGTCAATGTTACATGTTGAGAATTCCAGACCCTGGCTCACCTGGGGAGGCAATGCTCCCGGAGGCCTCTGGGTGGGTTCCCTCCCGGCACGCCCTGCAGTGTCTCTCTGCCGCTGTAGCTCCCAAGCAGGACCCACATGGCTCTGCCCCTCTGCCTGGGGCTCCTTCTACCTGTGGGTTTATTTTCTTTCTAATTCCATTGTTTTCATCTTCTCTAGTTACTAAGCCAGATACTTCTCTGAAATGTGAATAAAGAGAGGGATAATCAGACTGGACTCCTGAGTGTTTACTCAGTGCCCCAGTGAGTTCAGCAGTTTTACTGCTGTCTTTACCTGAATCTGTAATCAGGGTGTATTTGAAACGTACACTGATAGTGGAGAGTGCCGTAGCTGTGTTGTGCAGCGATAATAGCCCCCTGCGTTTGACATAAGAGAGCAGTTGTGTGCAGTCCCAGAGTCGCACGGCCAGGCTGACGCTGCATTGAAGGCTGAGTGTCCGGGGTGGGGCTGCTCTCAACCTTAGGTTTGAGTCTCTTTTACAAAGTGGCTTTTGGATCCTGTTCTGACTTTGAAATAATCCATTCATCCTTCCATCACTGTAATTAGGTCTGGTTTCAAATAGTTTCCCTTCTGCAATTTTCATCGATTAAAAAAAAAGCCAGACAATCACTTTTGTTGCCAGCAGGCATCAGCTGAAATCAGGAGTCAGGGAGGCCCCGTGGGCACTGCAGCTCCCGGCAGATAGACTGAAGGCTGTGGTGTTTGCAGCCACAGGTTGGACTGACCATCAGGGCCTCCTGGTGTTGGCCAGAGCCACCTGCAGGCCTGTGCGTGGTGGTGGTCTGTCTCACTGATGATGCAGCGCTGCGGGCTAGACATGCACCTGTGACCTTCTGATCTGTCGCTCTCAGGGCACCCCCTTTTGCCTCCTGAACCAGCCACAGAGACCCAGTCTTCAGACAAGTAGGTCCTTCTGGCTCGGGCCGTGCACAGCCAGCTGTCCCCCAGGAGCCCTGGCATTGCCCCCCGTTTCTGTTGTCCTGCCACAGAGGAGCAGGCTGGGTGAGATGCCCTGAGGCGCCCTGAGCTGTATGGGGACAGAAATGAGAGCCTCTTGCCCACCTCTGTCCCTCGTCAGCCAGCTCTCCAGGGGAGCTGGACTGAACACTGAGGACTCTGGGATGCGGTTCCCGGGTCTCGGACCAGGAAAAGCTTGGATCTCAGACAGGAAGTGCCATGTTCTCGTTCAGAGTATCAGCCTGTGCATCATCAGCAAAACACTGTTAGAAAGAAAAGCTCCACAGAAGCCTCAGGTTCCCGTTACCCCAGGATGGTGAGAGTGGTGTTTATACAAATGTGCAGCTGTGTTAGCTGTGCATGTATTTCACAGTGCATAGCGACCAGGGAGATACACCATGTCATCTGACCCAGCTCCACCCTCTGAGCTTGGCCCCGCGGCCTTGCCGGAAGGGAATTGTGCCTGCCGCAAGACTCACTGCCATGCACCATGTAGCAAAAATGAGATGTACCGCCAAGCCTCCTGAAACATTGTATGCTGATTTATATTTCAGCAGATAACACCCTTCAGATAGAGTATAATTTGGGAAACACGGGATAATTAATGAGTTGCTGTAACCTCTAAGGCAGGCCCTGAGAAAGTTTGCAGAAATCTCCAGTTCCACCTGGTCAGGAGCTGGTCTTCTCTGTTGATCTCTAGTGATGTTCTCATACTTTAGAGAGAGTGTTTCAGGTTTCCCTTTGATTTTCGGAGGTCCCATGCGCTGGACCCCAGGATGCACAGGACTGGGTGGTCTTCACTATGGTCAGAGCTGCCAGGCTGGGCAGCGGTGCCGTGGAGCAGGCAGCCTCCTTGAACGGGCGCTGGTTGCCAAGTGTGGTTAGTAAATGCTCTGCTATTTTTTAACCGCCGAGGTGGCCTAGCCCATGACTCAGAGGTCTTCCATATTAGGTTCTGGGAGACACAGCCGAGCTAGAAAATGGGGCTCATCAAATGCGGAGGCCACTGTGGGGCGTGGCGTGGATCCAGTGATGTCAGTGGGGAGCAAGCCCAGGCCAAGGACCTGGCACCTGGGCCATAAGCGGCAGCGCGGAAACCCAGACTTCCTGCCACAGCTGCCCACCTTGCCAAGCCTGGGGCCCTCCCACTGCCGCAGGCATCGCCGCGGCATCTCCATGGGCGCCTGTGTTGGTGCCGAGGGCAGGTCCGGCCGTGTCTTGGCACTCTGCTTCCCGGTGCAAGCAGGAAGCTGGCCTTGTCAGTGCACTTACCCGCGTCATCAGCCCCGAAGCAGCTGCGCGTCCACAGGCAGAGGGCTCCGTGTTTCTTTCTGTTCCGCCTTCGGCCGCAAGTCCTCCAGAAAGCCGTGACTCAATTGCATCAGAAACTGGCTCTCATGAGCGGACGTGCCTGCTGGTAGAGGCAGCTCCTGGCTGGCCTGTCTCGATACCTGAGCACAGATGACTTCTTTATACATCGATTCAGCAGATACCTAATGGTACTGTCCATTTGCAGAGTGTTTTGTGTACTTCTGTATTGAGTCTTACAAGACCTCACTGCATGGCATCCTGTGGTGGCACCCACAGAGTTCTAACGTGACCTGAGATTTGTCAGACGCAGTGAGGGGGAAACGGCTGTGCCACGGAGCCTGAGCTGTGACTTTGCACGGCCCATCTTCCCTGTCAACTTCCTAATGAAGGAAGGATGATTTCCAAATGGTGGCTGTTGGGGAGGACATACAGGGAACCTTTCCTTATGCTTTAAAAAGTGAGTGCACGAGTCAGGGTCAGCCACTCAGCAGAGACTTGGGCACTCACCCACTGACCCAGGGAGCACGTACCCCCACCTCGGCCCCGAGTGAGTGGGGGTGGAGGGAGGCCAGCTCAGAGCGGATGGGGAGGCCTGCAGTGGAAGCAGATGATGAGGAGGCCTTGGAGGAGCACGACCAGCCCTCCTGGGGCAGGGAGGGCTGGGGAGACAGCAAGCAAGGCGTGGCCGGGGGAAGTTGGCTTAAGTGACCGTGGGTGCAGAAGGCCGCTGAGTGGCAGGTCCAGAGGCCGTGTGTGTGCAGGACAGTGGGGTGTTGAGCTTCGTGGCTAGAGCAGGGCCCCGTGGGGAGCGGGTGAGAAGGCCTGGCCAGATTCTCACACCAGAGTCACAGGAAATGTGCAGATCGCTCTGCCGGAGGGCCACGTTCACAGACTGAGCACAGGGCTGTAGACTCTCTCCAGAGGCTTTCAAGGGAATCCCGGGACCTACTTGTCACTTTCTTCAGTAGTGTCTGGTTTTGATCACCTATAATATAGGAGTTAAAAAAATTTTTTTTTTTTAAAGAAAGATTTATTCAAATAAAAAACTCAACAGCAAGCAAGGTGTGGCTGGGGGAAGTTGGCTTAAGTGACCGTGGGTGCAGAAGGCCGCTGAGTGGCAGGTCCAGAGGCCGTGTGTGTGCAGGACAGTGGGGTGTTGAGCTTCGTGGCTAGAGCAGGGCCCCGTGGGGAGCGGGTGAGAAGGCCTGGCCAGATTCTCACACCACAGTCACAGGAAATGTGCAGATCGCTCTGCCGGAGGGCCACGTTCACAGACTGAGCACAGGGCTGTAGACTCTCTCCAGAGGCTTTCAAGGGAATCCCGGGACCTACTTGTCACTTTCTTCAGTAGTGTCTGGTTTTGATCACCTATAATATAGGAGTTAAAAAAATTTTTTTTTTTTAAAGAAAGATTTATTCAAATAAAAAACTCAACTGACCAAGACTTGGAAGGCGTTGGCCAGAAGCACAGGCCTAGCCTCAGAGGACAGTACAGCACGTGCCCCTGGACGCTGGTGGGCACAGTGCCGATGTGCCCAAGGAGTCCCTTCCAAGAGGGTGGGGCAGGGCTCAGAGGCATCGCCTCCAGGAAGGCGTCTCTGCACCTCTCTCTTCTCCTCCTGGCTGACGGCCCTCCAGTCATTTCGTCACTATACCATCCACTGTAACATGAGTTCAGTGTGCTCTGAAAACCCACCATGAGCCAGATGGGTCACACCTAACAGGTGAAGAGCTTGTGGTGTGACGTGTGCCTTGCAGTTCTGGGTCTTTCTCCTGTGCCCTGCACTCTTCCTTCCAGCAGAATCCACCATCCTGTCACAAATACAGAACATGAAGCTATTCTTTGATTCACCTACAAACCTGCCACACAATCGCTCTCAGATACCAGACCTAGGACGGGAAGTCCGTGGCAATGCCCTGCGGTCCACTGCGTGCAGCCAGAGGGGAGGTGCAGGTTCCCATCGCCTGTTTTCTCCCGTTTGCTTTCAGAACATGGGTCACTGAGAGCTGATTCTGTCATTTAAGGCTCTGTACGTACCTGGTGATTACCAGAAGGCATCAGTGTCAGTCCCTTTTACCATTTGGTCAACAAAGAGTTTCCTTTGTGAGAAGCACAAAGAGGTGGAATTCTCTTGCAGTTGTGTTCAGTTCAATTCAGTTCAGTCGCTCAGTTGTGTCTGACTCTTGGCGACGCCATGAATCGCAGCACGCCAGGCCTCTCTGTCCATCACCAATCCTGGAGTTCACTCAGACTCACGTCCATCGAGTCAGTGATGCCATCCAGTCATCTCATCCTCGGTCGTCCCCTTCTCCTCCTGCCCCCAATCCCTCCCAGCATCAGAGGCTTTTCCAATGAGTCAACTCTTCACATGAGGTGGCCAAAGTACTGGAGTCTCAGCTTTAGCATCATTCCTTCCAAAGAACACCCAGGGCTGATCTCCTTCAGAGTGGACTGGTTGGATCTCCTTGCAGTCCAAGGGACTCTCAAGAGTCTTCTCCAACACCACAGTTCAAAAGCATCAATTCTTTGGTGCTCAGCCTTCTTCACAGTCCAACTCTCACATCCATACATGACCACAGGAAAAACCATAGCCTTGACTAGACGGACCTTAGTTGGCAAAGTAATGTCTCTGCTTTTGAAAATACTACCTAGGTTGGTCATAACTTTTCTTCCAAGGAGTAAGTGTCTTTTAATTTCATGGCTGCAGTCACCATCTACAGTGATTTTGGAGCCCCCAAAAATAAAGTCTGAATTCTAACTGTTGCTTCCTGACCTGCATACAGATTTCTCAAGAGGCAGGTTAGGTGGTCTGGTATTCCCATCTCTTTCCGAATTTTCCACAGTTTATTGTGATCCACACATTTATGTGCACTTAAGTCCCAGTTCCTGTGCAGAGTGGGCATGGGGCAGAAGGGGGACTCGGTGACTCGTCCACATGGGCAGGGAAGCTGGCTTGTTCCTGCCCAGTGGTGACCTGGAGCAGAGAGAAGGCTTGGTGTGGTAGTTAAAGGTAACTGACTGTTATCCAACTCCCATAAATTAAGTCTTCTCAGAGTCAGGTAGGTGGTGGTCCTCGAACTGCAGGTTTATGCCCAGCGATTCTCCCATGGCTCAGCAGCAAAGAACCTGCCTGCAATGCAGGAACCACAGGAGACATAAGAGACTCAGGTTCCATCCCTGGGTTGGGAGCAGCCCCTGGAGGAGGACACGGCAACCCACTCCAGTACTCTTGCCTGGAGAATCCCATGGACAGAGGAGCCTGGCGGGCTACAGTCCATACTGAAGCGACAGCATGCAAACACACCCAGTGACTAAGGAGCATCCGGAAAAGCCCTGCTCCGCACACCATCATCACCTGGAAAATCTTTAGAAGCCCAGACCTAGCGAATTAGAAACCCTGAGGGTGGGTCCTGAGGTTAGAAACCCTGAGGGTGGGTCCTGAGGCCTGGGTGACTCTGACATGCACTGAATTTGAGACCCACCCTGTGAGGGAGTGTTCTGTCCCTTAAACAAGGGAGAGTGGAAAGTGACGGCGCAGCAAATACCAGGAGCTGTCTCTTACCCCCTGTAGACAAGGCGGCAGGCACTTCCATTTCTGGCTAGCAGTGCTGCCAAGGGGAAAAGCGTTCTTCGGCAACTGAGACCACAGCCAAACAGTCTCGATACTTGGTGGTGAGGACAGGGCTTAGAAGGAGTGGACTTGCTGACAGGCGGCTGGGTCTCAGTGCCACCCTGTTCTGGCTTTAAAGTGTCGCAGTTGAGCTGCATTGCTTGTTCAGTTAGAAAAAGATGAGGAAAAGCTCATCTGTTCTCGCCTCCTTTTACAGGTAAAGATAAGGTCATAAGATCTTCTCAAGGGCAGCGTGGCTGCGCTCATTAACTGAAATCCACACACCCTTTGATCTGAGAGTGTGTGGAAACTTTTCCCATAGAAAGCTCAAAGTGAGCGCTCACACTGAACAAGGATCGTCACGGCTGCCGTGCTCGTGAGCCCTTGAGGAGGACGCGCGTGCCCTTGATAAGGCATGGCCTGTCTGTGCCTGCTCAGCTGGGGGTTGACGCAGAGGGGTGTCCCTGACAGTCGTGGAAGATGAAACGTCACCAAGGAAGATGCACACACGCGATCCGGCTGCTTTCAACACACAGAACCCCAAACTGGGAGCTGTGCGCAGGTACCCACATGGAGGCCCTGGGGAGAGAGCTCTGAGTACAAGCAGTGCCGGTCCCTGGGGTGGGTCAGCAGAGCTGTGAGGCTGGGTGGTTTGGGGGAAGACTCTCCACTTTACTTCATTGTCCCAGCACTTTGACTTTCTGAGACTTGAACTTCCTGCAATGAATATTCCTTTTGAAAAATAATTAGGAAGAGAACAGCATCCCAAAACGTTAGGAGACTGCTCATTAGCAGTAGAGCTGACTCAGGCACCCTGATCTCCCATCTCCGGGTCGGTGTTATTCAGGATTATTTCTCACTTCCTGTAGCAGATAATCTGAACTTTAGAGCAAAAACTTTAGGGCACACACATCCTCCTCAAGGGCTCACGAGCCGAGCACGGCAGCCGTGACGATCCTTGTGCAGTGTGAGCGCTCACTTTGAGCTTTCTATGGGAAAAGTTTCCAGACACTATCAGATCAAAGGGTGTGTGGATTTCAGTTAATGAGCGCAGCCACGCTGCCCTTGAGAAGATCTTATGACCTTGTCTTTATGGGTAAAAGGAGGTGAGAACAGATAAGCCTTTCCCCATCTTTTTCTAACTGAACATTCAATGCAGCTCAACTGCTCTACTGATTTTGCTTGTGAGGAAGCTGAGCCAAAAGGGCCTGCGACTGGAGAGCGACCTCCAGATTGTGACAGAGGAGAAGATGAGACCCACCCCCCAAGAGTGACAGGGACGCACGAGGAAGGGGGCTTCATGCTGTAAACTGTCAGCTCAGCGTCACCCTGCAGCTGTGGGCCGCCCCTCGTCTCAGGGCCTGGCCTGGCTGCTCTGAGCCTGGCGAGGAGAGCTGTGCGCATGCACAGTTCAGGCTCAGACGGAACGTGGGGACCACTCTCGTGGCCGGAGCCTGGGCAGCAAGGGCCTCTGTTGGCTGGCGTCCAGCCCAGCTAGGATGCCATGCTGCTTGGGCACAGCGGTACCTGGACTCTCCCCTTCCCTGCCTCCCTCTGTCTCGAAAGAAAGCTTTTCACACCGTCATTGAGGACAACATGTTTTGCACAAAACATAACTACATTCAGGGTAAGAAAGGAGACGGTACTGAAAACAGAAAGTCAGAGTACTTGTCACACTTAGAGCTGTATGTCCATGTGAGTTCTGAGCTCTCAACACTGGTGGAATTCAAGCCTTCAGGCAGAGTTTCCTCCTGTGTGGTGATTAGTGTGAAGGAAAGGCTTGGATTCAGAGAACGTGCTCCACACTGAAATATCCTGAAGACAAGTTATCTGACTTTATGAAATATCCTGAATCCTGATCTTTAGCAAAGTAATGAAATATTCAGTTTTATGAATTTACTTCATTTCTGTATTTTATCGGTGTCCAAAGCTACTTGGAGCTCTGAATTCAGGACAGAAGCGACGTTCCTTCATGCCTTCTGCCTGTTTCATGACCAGATTAGCATCCGCTTTTACTGTGGACACACGTGGCCTTTCCCCTGAAAGGCAGCATGAGGGCCCCACGCACCCTCGGGACAGGCCGGGAGGTGACCTTGCAGTGAGCTGAGGGCTTTTCTCATCACAGCAGCAAGTGCTGGTTGAGAGCTTAACGCCCGAGCAGGCGTGCTGCCCAGTGTGTCCCCGTCCCTGGACGGTCACGTGGCACCAGGTGGGGCGCTGACCCTGGCCTGCACTCTTCCTTGGCAGTTCACAGCTTCAGGCGTGAGCGGGCCCGGAGGGGTGCCGGCGCCCCTTCCGGGGACTCAGTGCTGGGGACGCTTAGTTGTTTGCTCTTGCAGGAGTCAGACCGTGTTTCCTCATGGGGGCAGCTGTGATGGGCGGGAAACCTGTGGCTGTGACGTGGACTTTGCTGCTCGGCAGACATGGGTGTGAGCACAGGGCAGGGGCTGTCTCTCCTGGGCCCTGGTGGGTTTGTGGACCAACCTGTGGAGAATTTGAGTCTGCTTTTCAAAGTCTGCCTCAAATACTGCACTAGGTTCTGAGATCCTAGAGAGGATTTCATGCAAATCAAACTTAATCTTTGTATTTTCTGAATATCGAAGCAAAGGGAAGGGATGCTAACATTTTTACATCCCAATCTCATGTAAACTTGCCAGGTAGTCATAGAAGTAGGCGCTGTTATCCCCATTTTTAGAGAAGAGGACGGTGAGACCTGCAGACATTCAGTGTGTGGCAGTGTTGGGGTCCAGACCACGCATGGCTGGTATGGCACTGTGCACACAGGAGGATGAGAACCAAAACACTCTGCCCCGTCCCTTCCTCTCACCCCACACACACCCACCAAGTGACCTGGAGGACATTTATTCTCTTTCATTATGTCCACTTAGGAGTGGATCTGCTGAAATCTAAAGTCATAAACTCCTCCCGAGGTGTTCAGTATACTTGTTTCACAAACTCCCTTCATCCTGCTTGGACCGGAGATCATAAGAAGCAGAGGGTCTGATCGCAGGCAGAGTGGGTCTTGTCTGACCTTGAAGGTGGGGAGCTTTATGGCCTAGTCCCTGACCAGCCAGCCTGGAGTGGGGCAGCATATGGGGCCTGTGCAGCCTTGTGTCCCCCTGCCCCAGGGAGGGGCTAGACAGGCCCCTGGGGGCGATGCCCCCCTGCAACCGAGAATTCATGAAACGAGAGTGAAGCGTCTCCTGGGCTGTGAAGCTGTGCACCCACACTCTAAGCTCCCCCCACGCCCACCCCCAGACATCCTCTCAGGACGACAGTTCTTTACATGCCAACCTGTTGGAAAAGCCTGGGAAATCCAGCCCCCGCTGGAGATGTTGGTCTCCTCTGCCACCGGGGTGTTTTCTGACGGCGCCATCGCTGACTGTCGCTTGTCACCTGCTCTCCTGGTGCAGCTCGGGAGCGGGCAGGCACGTGCACGCGCACCGCTCCTCCTCCCGCAGGCCAGCGTCCTGGCGCTTCCGGCACACGCCCCACGCTCACACCACGTGACTCACTGCCTCAGAGGCTGCCGACGTCTCTGTTCCCGCCCGTCCCCCTAAATCAGATGTGACCTGCGTGTGTCAGACGGAAGAAGGAGGTGCAAAAGCACTATTTGCAGAGTTGATAGGACAGTTGTCTAGTTTCTTGAATTAAATTGGAAAATCCCTGTGGATTTTTTGCATTCATCCCAAACTAACTTCTACCAAAAGTTTCATTATCTTAGCACTTTAATAAGTAATTGATCAAAAAACCATTAAGGCTAAAAGTGGAGAGAAACCTTATAGGTTTCTTATGCCCAGTGGATAAGCCCATAGGTGTCATTGATGGAAACCCTACATACTGGCCCTTTCCAGCAGAGCAATCGGTGTTGAACCATCCGGTTGCTGACATGCTGTTGAGGGCAGACGGCGGGAATCCAGCCATCAGGATTCAGCTCTCACTGGGCATGCGGCTGACTTGGAGGTCACTGCCTTCCTAAGTCAGATGTAAAGGCTGCCAGCGAGGCTGGGGGTCTGCAGGGGCCAAGGACACGGCTCCCCCGCACCCCGCCACCATGCCAGCAGAGCAGGAGTGCAGAGCGATTTATCTCAGACCTGCTGTGCCGCCCGCGTTGGAATAAATCAAGCTGAATAGTGAAGAACAACACGCAACAGGCTGCGTTCATGACGAGGCCTGCAGCCCAGCATGGAGCAGAAGCCCCGGCCAGGAGACAGGATGGAGGGGAAAGATGATCCCAGAGTCAGTGGTGCAGACAGGAGTCTGTGTTCCCTGTGAATCTGAAGTTTGTTTTCATCAGGGGATGTGATTGACACGTAACATTTTGTTAGCTTCACATGTACAGTGTAATGATTCTGCATTTGTAGTGTGTATTGTGAAGTAGTCAATACAGTAAATCTACTTAACCTCCCACACCATACACAGTTACAAAAAAGATTTGTGTGTATGTGTGTGATGAAAACTTCTAAGGCCTACTCTTAGCAGCTGTTGAATACACAGCACAGTATTATTAACTATAGTCATCACATCCCAGTCACATCCCAGGTCTTAGTTTATAACTAGTAGTTAATACTTTTTGATGATGAAATGGATGAAGAAGGGTCAGAAAGCACAAGCTTGAATTTGGGGTTATTTCTCCAGGGGCGTTAAGTCTTGCCTTGAGCGCCAATCATCAGAGTGACTCTGCTTTGTGGACTTTCAGATGAAATAAGTAAGTGGTCCCCGCCTCTGCTCGCTCCGTCTAGTGCTTCCTGGGATGCCGATCTACACACTGTACTCAGAATACATTTATTTGACCCATTCACCCTAATGGATGTAGGACTTTGAGCCGAAATCGCCTTTTTTTTTTTTTTTTTTCAGTTGATTTGTAAATAGTGCTTATTCACTGTTAAACTTCGCAAAAAAAAAAAAAAGCTGGTTAGGATTCATAAAATCAGTTTTCGTAATTCTAGTCTTTTGGGGGGAAACAGAGAAGACCACCCAGCTGAGAGGGTGGAGAGAGGTCACAGCCAGCTGAGCATCAGGAGATGGAGGGATGAGCGGGCAGCCTGGGGAGGGCCTCCCAGACCAGCGACTGTCGCAGCGTCTTCTCCTTTCACACCAGGCAGTCGCCAGCCTCTCCTGTGTGTGTCAGAGATGACTTTCAGTAGGAAATGTGGCGTTAGACTCTGGTACCAGCTGTCACAGACGGGATGCAGTTAGACAGGGCCACGCTGGGCGAGGCTGACAGGTGAGGACAAGAGGCCAGAAGCCACTGCTCCCTGGGGGGGTGGGGGGGTGCTGGCTGGACCCACACCTAAAGAAGGGGGGCGAGACCAGGTGCTGCATCAGAGGGACCCCAGGAGGGCAGGCTGAACCCCAAGAATGTGGCCAGCAGGCCCAGGTCAGGGAACTCAGGACTTGTCCTAAGGGCAGGCGAGTCAGGAAGTTACAAGATGCACCGCTTGAGAAACTTTGGGCTGCTCCAGGAGAATGCGGTGGGAGGTGGTCTGGGAGAGGGAAAGGCAGGGATGGGGCAGTTAGGTGCCTTGGTGAGGTCAGGGGGGCCGTGCAGGGGTGGCCCTGGGTGCTGGCTGGAGGAGCTGCACCGTGATGCACCGTTTAGCGCAGAGAGATGACATCTGAGCACTCTCCCCAGTCTTCCCCTTGTGTGGAGGAGAGAACCCAAGTGCGAGGAGTGGGCGGGGGGAGTGCAGCCACCAGCCCTGCAGAGAACGTGTGCACTCACGCTCAGGCCGGGCGACCGTTGTGTGGCTGCACACACAGGTATGGGGTGCGAGGGTGGCGTTCGCCCCTCCTGCGTGCCCTGTTCCGTGGGCTCACCCGTAGACGGTGTGCTGAGCTTCAGGTGACAGAGTAATAGAGCCGACGTGGGCCTGCCCTTACAGAGACCGCAGCCTTGCCGAAAACCAGGGGTGGTGATGCTCAGCTGGTCGGAGATGGGCCGCTCTGGGCCTTGGGTGGACACACTCTTGTCACTTTTGAATGGACACACGGCGGTGGGGGTACACACCCTTAAACCCAAAAATGTGTCCAAATGCTCCCCAAGGTCCCACGGCAGCCCCAGGAGTTCGTCAGGACGGACTTGGGGTGGGTTCTGCAGGCCGAAGCCCCGGGAGCCAGCTCCACGGTGTCAGGCCCTGAAGGGGCGCAGGGTGGGGTCTCGGCCACTGCCCTGTCCTCCCCAGGCCCAAGGTGCTGGGGGGCCCCAGGCGGCCGGCTGTGTGCGCGGGTCATGGCCAGCTCCCGAGCTCAACTATATATAGTCAAGAGCTCACAAGAGGGAGCTGCTGAAGGGCCGGGAGGAGGAGGGGATGCCAGCAGAATGCCTTCCACTGAAGCTCATGTTTAACAGGCGTGTTTCCACGCTGGCTGTTTCCAGGTGGAGGGAGGTGGCCCGGGTCCCGGGAGAGGCAGGTGCCGAGCTCGCCTGTGCCCGGGACGCACCCTGTACCCGCGTCTCTTTGCTGTGACTCCCACCTGCTTCCTGGGTGTCTGTGCAGAGGGGCTCTGATGTGTAACTGAGACCGTGTAAATGGATCTTTGTAGTGTGTTTGGGATGATGTTGCGGAAGAGTGTTCTGAGCTGAGCAGAAGAGGGAGGTTATCGTGTGACTAGCTGTCACGGCTGTTTTAAGAGAAGCGCTGTAAATTGCAGTCAGTGATTGTTTTGTTAAGGCGTTCTTCCTGCGCCTAATCTCACACCCTCTGGTACCAGTGACACACACATTTAGTTGATTTTCTCAATGGGTTCATCTCTGCATTTTGAGACCTTGGCATGCAGAGTGTTAAGGGGGTGCCCCAGGGTCCGCTTCTCCCAGGACCGTCAGTCTGCCTGTGGGAGCGAGTGCTGTCCAGGCCAGGACCCTCCCCTGGACAGAAGGGTCCCTGTCTGGACACATGTACACAGCTTCCTGGAGGTGAATTGCTGCACTTGCTGAAGGCATGCTCGAGTTGAGCTCTGCGCGTTCCATATGTCATAACTCTTCTCACCCTCTCAGCCCAGGACAGAAATGCATTGTGACCGCCCCTCGAGGGTGCAGACGCAGGCTCGGGAACGTCACCTGGCCAAGGGCACTCAGCCAGTGATTGAACCCAGGCTGGTGGCTGACCCGCCTGCGAGGGACACTCCGCCTCTAATCCCTGAGTCGGTGGCGGGCCATGGATGAAGCTCCCAGGAGCCCAGAAGCTCTGTACTCTTAAATGGAATTGCTTTCCCAGGGCCACGCCCAGCCTGCATGGAAACAGGGAGGCCCAGCCAGGTCCCAAGTCAAGACATTCGGGGGTGTTTGTTTTTCTTTCCTTTGAAAGCATTGAAGTTAGAAAAGTTCAGTCATGAGCGAGATCTTGAAGTGCCCACCTGGACTGGTCAGCACTGCGTTCCCAGCCTGTCTCCCGTCTGTCCACAGCCCTCCTCTGAACAGCAGTCCTCACCCACCGCACGACCCCAGGAGCGCGTGCCTGAGCCGGTTCTGCTGGGGGGGCGCGCAGTTTGTCCTCCTGTCCACCAGGAGGAGCTCGCTGCACGCTGCGCAGGGTCCCTAGTGGACTCTCGCTCCTCCGGGTTGCTGGTTTGTCAGTTGATTGCTTAAGAATCGAAAGGTTCCCTGCACCATTGTGGACTTTTTGTAACCCTTTCTTTTCAAGGAAAATAAGCCTTATGTCGGGATGAGAGAAAGACGTCAGAATCGGCACACCGATGAATAGCCCCATTTGTATTTATGGAAAGGTGATTATTGAAGGCAGACGTTTGCCTTCATTAATTTTTGCTTTACAATTACATCTCAACTTTGTAAATCTTACCTTTATGAAAGGTAAGAAGTCCAAATCAGTTGGCATATTTTTCTGCAAACAAATTTAATTATATAACATTTTAAAGTATGATTCCTTTTTTTCTTCCTGTGAAGTGATCGCCACAATAAGCCAACATCCATCACCTTATGTTGGTACAAATTTTGTTTCTTGTGAGAATTTTAAGATCTGCTCTTACCGGCTTTCAAATATACAACACAGTATTGTTAACTATAGTCGCCACGCAGTACTATAGTGGTGTTGATGGTGAGGGACAGGGAAGCGTGGCGTGCTGCAGTCCATGGGACTGCAGAGTCGGACACCACGGCTGAACAGCAGCTGGACGGCAACAAGCGTGCAGTGTGTCACAAAGACTTCCCCACCTCATAACTGGGAGTTCGTACCCTTTGACCTCCTTCACGCATTTCCCCCACCCACCCCCATCTCTGATAGCCACCAATCTGTTGTCTATTAAGTTTTCTGTTTGTTTTAATATTCCACATATAAGTGATAACAGAGTGTTTTTCTCTGTCTGACTTATTTCACTTAGCATAATATCCTCCGAGTCCATTCAGTTCAGTTCAGTCGCTCAGTCGGGTCCGACTCTTTGCGACCCCATGGGCAATCACTACACTCCAAAAAACTTTTGTGAGGAAAATTTTAAAAAAAGGAGCTCTTTTGACCCTATTTCCCTTTCCAGCTACCATCCTATCTTTTTCCTTACCGTAACAGTAAAATTCTTTGCAATACAATCGACACTCATTCATTGTATTTCCCTCTTCAGTTCAGTCACTCAGTCGTGTCCGACTCTTTGCGACCCCATGAATTGCAGCACGCCAGGCCTCCCTGTCCATCACTTTCTCCTGGAGTTCACTCAGACTCACGTCCATCGAGTCCGTGATGCCACCCAGCCATCTCATCCTCGGTCGTCCTCTTCTCCTCCTGCCCCCAGTCCCTCCCAGCATCAGAGGCTTTTCCAATGAGTCAACTCCGCATGAGGTGGCCAGAGTACTGGAGTTTCAGCTTTAGCATCATTCCTTCCAAAGAAATCCCAGGGTTGATCTCCTTCAGAATGGACTGGTTGGATCTCCTTGCAGTCCAAGGGACTCTCAAGAGTCTTCTCCAACACCACAGTTCAAAAGCATCAATTCTTCGGCACTCAGCCTTCTTCACAGTCCAACTCTCACATCCATACATGACCACAGGAAAAACCATAGCCTTGACTAGACGGACCTTAGTCAGCAAAGTAATGTCTCTGCTTTTGAATATACTATCTAGGTTGGTCATAACTTTTCTTCCAGGGAGTATTCACGTTGCTGCCAATGACAAAGTTTCATTCTCTTTTATGACTGACTGATACTCCAGTGTGTATACGCACCGCATCTTCGTCACCCGTTCATCTGTTAATGGACACTTAGGCTGTTTCCATGTCTTGCCTGTTGTAAATGAGCATGAGCATACAAATAACTCTTCAAGATAATAAATTCATTTCCTTTGGATAGATACCAAGGCATGGGATTGCTGGATCCTATGGTAGCTCTATTTTTAATTTTTTGAGGCCCCTCCACTCCATACTGTTCTCCCTCCTGGATGTGCTGAGTTGCGTTCCTACCAGCAGTGTAGGAGGGTTCCCTTTCGCCAGATTCTCCAGCATTTATTTGTGGTCTTTTTGATGATGGCCATCCTGACAGGTGTGAGTGGATTTCTCATTGTAGTTTTGATTTGCGTTTCCCTGATGATTAGTGATATTGAGTATCTTTTCATTGGCCTGTTGGCTCTTTGAATATCTTTGGGAGAATATCTATTCAGTTACTCTGCCATTTTTTAATTGGATTGTTTGTTTGAAGCTGAGTTGCTTGAGTTCTCTATATATTTTGGATTTTAACCCCTTATCAAATAGATGATACCCAGGTATTTTCTCCCATCCCATAGTTGCCCTTTCATTTTGTTGGTGGTTTCCTTTGCTACGGAAGCTTTTCAGTTTGATGTAGTCCCACTTGTTTATTTTTGCTTTTGTTGCCAGGTTGACATGGTAATATGGTAACATCTCAGGCCAAAGGGTTACCGGAGTTGTCTTGCAAGTCAAACATAATAGTAATGGTGGGTCTTCGGGGGTGAGAGGGAGATCTTAGCTTCTTAACTTCCACAACATCATCTTAGAGTGAGATACCAAAATGTTTGGTCAGAACCAATATTGCAAAACCAAGAGTTGATGAATTTCTGATTTCCCCTCTTTGTTCCCTATAACGAGTGCCTATTTCAAAACGTATGTAGAAGCAAGCATTTGAGGACTAATAGTAAATGCACTTCTTAAGTGTGCCTTCTCTGGGGACATGAAAGCTCCTCAGTGCTTCCCGTTACAGTGCCGCTGTTTAGAGAAGGAAGATACCATGGCAGAAACGTGCCTGCCTCCACCCACGTTCCTCCTGACATTCAGACCCTTCTGATTAGGCCAGCTCTCCGCCTGGGATTGCTCATTGAGAATTAAGCTCTGATTGTTTCAGGCAGAATGTCAGATTTGAAGAAGCTTTCCTAATAAGGAAGAATGATGTAATGTTGTGGAGGAGGGCCAGGCATCTCTGTGTGTTTTATTTCCATCAGCCGAATTCCAGGGGAGAATGGTTGCCAAGCAGGGGGGCTGCTGGCTATTTTTAGCCAGATTGCCTCAGTAACACCAGGAGGCCTTTCTTCCAGCCCTGCACTCTCTAGTATGCTGGTAGATGTTTTTCCTGGCATCTCATTTTTATAAAATTTGATCAAGCATAAGTAATACTTTTATTAACATTTTAACATTTTCTCATAGAATGAAAAAAGCATCCTTTGTGCTCTCTTTTTAACTTGGCAGCTTTTCTTTGAGATACAGTTTCTCCAGTCAGCAGATAGATACTTTGTACGGTGGTTGAGGAGGTTGTACTAACTTTTCAGAACAGACTTTTCAGCAGGAGGCCCTTGCAAGCCTGTCTGTCAGAGCATGCTGACGACCGCTGTTCTGCCCACAGTATTCAGTATTCAGTCTAGATCCTCCCCCTCCCAAACCTACTCCAGGTATAACAACAGGCTGCATTTCAAGGCCATTGGCAGTTGTTTCTATACTTTGACATTAAGGTGTTTATTTCAACATTTTTATAAATTGGAAAGTCTACGACCCCATGAACTGTAGCCTGCCAGGCTCCTCTGTCCATGGGATCCTCCAGGCAAGAATACTGTACTGGGTTGCCGTTTCCTTCTCCGGGGGATCTTCCCCACCCAGGGATCGAACCCAGGTCTCCTGCATTGCGGAGATTGCAAAGGTGGATTCTTTACCGCTGAGCCACCAGGGAAGCCCGTTTATAAATTGGAGGGAAAAAACAAATTTGTGATGAAACTTCAGAGAGGTTTCGTCACTCCCTATCTGGGTGACATGCTACATCATTTTTACTTCTGCTCTGTCCTATGCATTTCATTTTCCCCTCAAGCCGGTGGCCCCACGCCTGTCTCTTCACAGCCCCTTACCCCCAGCCCCTACCTAACGATGCCCACGTTCCTGGTACTCGGCGGGGCTGACCTTCCCGAATCACCGTGGCCCTGCAGCATGACTTTTAGCAGGGTAGGCTCCCTGTGAAGTTGGGATCTCCCCTTACTGCCTGAAGGGGGGCACTGGGCCTGAGATGATGGGGGCCCCCTGACCAGGGGCCCCAAGCAGGCACATGAATGTCTTAGAGAAGAATGGGACAGGTTAGAAGCACCGTGTTAGAATAATTTCTGATACTGTTTGCTGGGAAGTTGCCAAACAAGATGGAAAACGAGTGAGTCACTGAGGGCTGGCTTGTGCCCCTATCCTGAGCCACTGTGTCCTTGTTCCCACAGGCTTGGTGCTTGAGGGCAGGCCCTCAGCTGCCAGACCCAGCAGTGCGAGGCGCACTCAGTGGCACCCGCCCTGGGGGTAACTCACTGCGCAGAGACGAGATCGTCGGGAGCAGGCGCAGGGAACAGATAGAGCCCAGCCCCAGGAGCGAGGTCCGGAGGTCGGGTGTGAGCTGCCGACACATCCACAGGCCACGGGCACAGCTTGAGCGTGTCAGTCAGCAGTCGGACCACAAAGGAAAAGGACACGTTAAATTTAGTAGTGTGTCATGTTTAACCCAATAGATGAAAAATACTGTGTCAACGTGTAATGTAAACAGGAAGTGTGAGATCATTTTTACACTCTCTGTCTTTGAACTAAATCTTCAGAAATAAGTGTGAGGTTCACACTCACAGCACGTCTCGGGCCGGGTCAGCCACGTGGCCAAGCCTCAGCGGCCAGCAGTCACCTCGATCGGACAGCACAGGCTTTGAGGGTTTAGAGTGAGAGTCTCACAGGCCTGCACCCCCCACATCAGTGCAGAAGAAGCAATGTTAGATACTGTCCATGGCCATCCCCCTGGGTCACATCCGGGAGTGTCCGCTGACCTTGCCGACAGTGTGCCCGCCCTTCGCAGCAGGGCACTGGGGTCTCTTTGGTGCAGAAGGACCTGCTGAGGACAGGCTGTGTGCCAGGCTCCCCTGGGCCCTCCTCCCTGAGCGAGGGCCATGGACCCCTGGAGGCCACCCCCATCCATGGCTAGAACCAGTGGGTGGAGGGCTGGTGAGCAGGCTGTAAGTGTAAAAGACGTGTCAGTGGTAAAAGCTGTGAAGCAGGATGGTGAGCTCGAGGGAGACACAGGTCCTTTTCTTGTCTGTGAAGCTACTAAACGGGTCATGAGGAGTGAAGTGGGCTTTGTAGTGGGGCCATGTTTGCAGGCAGATGCCTTCTCTCATTGGAAAAGACCCTGACCTGGGAAAGGCTGAGGGCGGGAGGAGAAGGGATGACAGAGGAGATGGTTGGATGGCATCACTGACTCAATGGACATGAGTCTGAGCAAGCTCTGGGAGGGTGATGGACAAGGAGGCCTGGTGTGCTGCAGTCCATGGGGTCGCTAAGAGTCGGACACAACTGAGCGACTGAACAACAGCATACTTTTCTAATTATCAAAGTGACTGAGGAGATTCTCATTTTTACCTAAAAGAGAATTTCATCATTTGAGAACACTTAACAGGCAGAGACACAGGAGCAGCTGCAGAACTGGTTTCTGTGCACGGCGGAGTGTCTTGGTGCCAGGCCCCAGATCCCACAGCTGACCCAGCTGAGCTGGGAAGCGCGGCCGCAGTCCTGCAGGGGGACGAGGGCAAGAAGTCTCATGTTTCCACCGAGGCAAGCAAATTAAAATGTTTACTCTGTTCCTTTTCCGTATTTGCTTAAATAAACTGATACTGATTACTCCCGAAGAGTCTGGCCCCCACTGTGTGCGTGGCTGGCTGAGGTCACCAGGAGAGTGGCACCGAGTGGTGAGGAAGTGGACCAGATCTGGAAGTTTGTGTTTTGGAAAAACTCTAGTTAGAAAGAACAGTAGCGCCACCGTGCCTTGCGTGTCTGTGTGCCGTCCTCACGCAGGCTGGCCCGGGCGGGGCCAGGGACTGGGCAGGGTGTGTGCTGGAAGCTGGGGGGAACGCTGAAATGAGAGGGAAATCTTGCTTCTCACAGCCTGCTTTTTGTAGCCTTTGCATTTTGAAGGGGAAAAAAAGTCTTGTCTTTTTTTTTTTTTCTTTCATGGACCACGCTTTTTGGTATTTGTCAAAGAAATCTCTGGTGATTTCTTAAAGAATTTCAGTAAAGAATCTGCCTGCGGTGCAGGAGACCTGGGTCAGGAAGATCCCCTAGAGAAGGGAATGACAACCCACTCCAGTATTCCTGCCTGGAGAATTCCATGGACAGAGGAGTGTGGTGGGCAGTAGTCCTTGGGGTCACAAAGAGTCGGACATGGCTGAGTGACTTTCACTTTCTTTCAAAGAAATCTTTGCCTGACTTACAGTCACAAAGATGTTCTATGTTTTCTTTGTGAGATTTTATAATTTTAGGTCCATATTTAAGTTGAAGATTCAAGTTAAATTTTGTATAAGGTGTGAATTAGGGGCCAGGAAGGCTTATTTTGCATATGGAAACCCAGTAGAATTTTTTTAGCATGTTTTGTTTTGTTTTATGATGGGTACTTCTTTAAGAAATACAATTTAATTTTAAAAGAAGTAAAAAGAAATCTTGTGTAGCAACCTCTATACTTGTTAGTTACAATTAAGAGTTCATTTTCAAAGAGACAAAGTTGTATTATGACTATCCATTTTCAGACCTATCATTGTACTTTAATTCTAAAAGCAAAAATGTTAAGTTCTGTTGGTCAAAAGGATTATGTTGACGCTTGTTTTTTTTTGTTTTTGTTTTTTACTAACACTTTAATCAAAGTTTAATGGTGGTATTTTGTCACAAGGTAAGAAAGTTAAAACATTGCAAGCCCTGGGTGAGGATAAATTTAAACTAACTGTTTAGATCAGCTGAATTTAAAGAGGTTGATAAAGACAACCTTTCTGTCTTCAGAGGAGGGTGGGGATACTCAACCCTGGTAGGTGAAGTCACTCAGTTGTGTCCGACTCTTTGTGACCCCATGGACTGTAGCCTATCAGGCTCCTCCGTCCATGGGATTTTCCAGGCAAGAGTGCTGGAGTGGATTGCCATTTCCTTCTCCAGGGGAACTTCCCGACCCAGGAATCGAACCCAGGTCTCCCACATTGCAAGCAGACGCTTTACCGCCTGAGCCACCAGGGAAGCCCCACTGGTCTGAAAAGCTGTGGATAAAGGTGTTGTTGCTAGAATTCCTGAGGAGGAGAGAGATGTGGAAGGCCCCCGGTGAGAAGGGACCTGCCCGAGATGCCCATCAGTAGATGGTCCTCCAGTTGCCTCGCTCAGGGGAGTGGCCCTGTTTAATGCTTTTTTTGTCATTACATTGAGTCAACCTGAGACCACCCACACCATCCTCTATGAGAAGTCTGAACAAATGATGACTGCTGCCTTGAGAATGCGCTGATTTCTTAGCAAGGGAGGCTGTGCATCTGAGCTTATTTCAGATTGAGGATGCGTGGATGATGTATAGATGTTTGAGGGGTTACTGCTTCTCCGTGTTCAAGTTTGGGACCGTTCGAGTGATGACTTGAGCAGTCAGAAGAGAAGCTCCAAGCCTCAGATCTGTGACTCGAGGAGAAGCCTGACACCGCAGCCTTGGGTTGAAAAGCTCACCTGCCCCTTCACAGATGAATTGTCATATCTACCCCCCACACTCATCAAAGGGAGGAAGAGTCGGGGGTGAGGATACAGGCAAGGAGGGCTACCCCAGCCTGGAAACAGTGGAGGAAGGAGTGCCCGCCCCGTCAGGGTCCCAGCATCCTCCTGATACTACACAGTAGCAACTTTTAAGAGAGGACAGCATGGTGGTCTCACTAAATTTAGTCATTATTAGGTCATTAAGCATGTATCATAAGTGACTTTAAATGTCTTACAGCGTATGTTATAGATTGATAAATATCCACAGAAAGAAAAAAGCCAGTCATCAATTCATTCTTTTCTGTCTCTTTACTTACAACTGTAACATTAATCTGAATTTATTCAGAAGGTATTAGCAACAAAAATACATGTGAGTTCCTTGGTTCCTTGGTCTGAATTGCTTATGCTTCTGAGATTACAGACATCATTTCGTTTACTGGTAGTCACAGCCAAGGCAGTAGATCCTACGTAGAAGGTCAGGTTAGGAAGGCAAGTGTAATAAATGGATTTTGCATCGTTTTTACTCAAAACTATCATCTTCAGGTAGTAACACTATCGTATTTAAACCTGAAAATATGCATTATGCTCATATGGCTTATCTCATTACATATGTAGACACATGATGCATGTGGATGTATGACACATGTAGAGATGACTCCTGTGGATGTATGATGCGTGTAGAGATGTGACACCTGTGGATGTGATGCGTGTAGAGATGTGATGCATGTAGAGATACGACGCCTGTGGATGCATGACGCGTGTAGAGATGTGACGCCTGTGGACGTATGATGCGTGTAGAGATGTGACTCCTGTGGATGTATGATGCGTGTAGAGATATGACACCTGTGGATGTGATGCGTGTAGAGATGTGACGCATGTAGTGATGTGACGCCTGTGGACGTATGGTGCGTGTAGAGATATGACGCCTGTGGATGTGATGCGTGTAGAGATGTGACGCGTGTAGTGATGTGACGCCTGTGGACGTATGATGCGTGTAGAGATGTGACTCCTGTGGATGTGATGCATGTAGGGATGTGACGCATGTAGAGGTGTGTTGCCTGTGGATGTGACGCATGTAGAGATATGCAGGTAAACACACACACACACACACACACACACAGGGACACAGACTCGCTGGACTCAGCTCTGTGCTGCTCTGAGCCAGGCTCACCCCACCCGTCGGGGAGGAGGTGGCCCTGGATGGAAGCCAGATGAATTGGACCCGTCGTTCCTTTGTTCTTTGGAATTTTTATCTATATTCTTGTTAGAAAAGACTTTCTGGTTTAATTGTTAGTGCAAGATGTTCACACTTTGGTGTTTTCCCTCAGGAGGCCAGGAGTGAGGAAACCCAGTTACTCCGTCAGCTCCTCGCCTCACACAAACTGGCCTCATACTTGGGGTGGGGGGCCCAGTACCCCCCCTCCACTGGACCCCTCACCCTCCCGTATCACGTAGGTGCTGTACTCTCTGCCGTGGCTTTTCCCATTATTTGTCTTCTATTTCAGAAAGAACACGGGAGTTCCCTGGCATGCCAGTGGTCAGGACGTGGCACTTTCTGTGGCCCAGGTTCAATCCCTGGTCCAGGAACTGAGATCCCGCAAGCTGTGCGGCACAGCCGAGAGCAAGCAGCAGCAGCCCGTTCAGGTGTGCGCACCGTTCCTCTCGGTGAGGGGCCGCTCGTGCGTGACAGCACAGTATAATCCCCCATAAGCCCAGTGCGCGCAGCAGGCTTCAGTATCTGCGTGTCTTGAAAAAGATCTGTGAAGTTCAGTAAACAAGTGCAATGCAACAGCTGTACGTTCTGTGAAGTTTTTTCTTCCAAAAGGCATTTCAAGATGTTGCAGGCTTTCCCTGTGTTGGGAGATGGGCCTGAAGACCATGTTACAGAAAATCCCACTTGCTGGAACACCAGATGAATGACTCTGGACTGAACAGAGTCATGTGTAGTCCTGCTGGAAACCTCATGTGGTTCTAATAAATCTCCCTCATTTTTTTCTTAAGAGTCATTTCAATAAATAATTGGGTTTTTTAATCTAAGGGTTATTTTAGTGGTTTTAGTCATTTGTCAGGAAGGGAACATTTATTACAGTTCTTCCCGGGACATGTTTGGATAGACTTCATTTCCTGCTGGGAGGAGTGGGCCTGCCTCTCCAGGGAAGACCCCTGGGCACCGTCCCCAGCACCCCTCCTCCCCACCACTTAAGGAATGTCAGGGCCAGCCGGTCAAAGCACCAAGGGTCACAGCCACTTAAAATTGATGATTCCTTCCACAGTCAGCAGTCTCTTCACTGACCATATCTGTCGAGCCTGCCAGAGTGCCATTCTGAGTTTTTTCAAGAACATTTTCCTTCTTGGATGAGAGGGTGGGGCTGGAGCCTGGTGGTCAGGTGATGGTGTGTCCACACCATGAACCTTAGGACGAGGACACCGAGACCAGCAACAGCTGACCTCTCGGAGGAGGTGGATTGCGCTGAGTTCCTGGGCCCACCTGTGCATTCCTTTCACTGCTTTACCCTCAGGAGGCTGAAGTCATTATTTATCACAAGTTAACTCACAATGCTTCATTCTTCAGAGACAGGCCTGGGCTCATACAAACCTAGAAAGTCGTCTTTACAAAGTAGTGTTGTTCGTCAGCATGTAAAAGGTAACAGTGTTTTAAAAATCCAGCATCTTCAGTGATTCAGTCTCTCCGGAGATGGAGTAACTTAGCAAATGAGTGGTATTCAGATTCCAGTCTTGAAAGACACAAGAGTGCATTTTACACTTGGAGGCATTTTAAACATACTTAAAAGGACGACTTAAAAATAGTTCAGCTTTGCATTCCACAGACAGGAGGAAGCCGCGAGCTGTCTTAGTCAAGGCCTCCAAGTCGCTGGTGGCCCTCAGTTCTGCAGGGAGGTGTGGCCCCAGTGGCAGGGGTTCCGGAAGAGGCAGGTTTCAGGGACACAGCCGTCCCAAGGGCTCAGTGCCAGCTGTTCACCACGTTCTTCCTTCTGTCTCTTCAAGCAGCATCTTCTTCCAAGAGCACAGTAAAGGCCAGAACTGAGCTTACATGGGGACTTCTGTGCCCTGAAACCCATGCTGGGTTTTTATGTGTTGGGTGGCCTGTCTCCTCAATGTTCCTAGAAGTTTGGATTCACTTTTAACTTGTGAAATTTGCAGTGAGACTCTTCACCGGTGTCTCACCTTCTGTCCCTCTACTGCATTTTAGACTGAGATTGGGTAGCTCTGAATAGTTGATGTTTAGTAGAGGCTGAATGTTTCCTACAGGTATGAGTGGCACAGTGGTAAAGGATCTCCCTGCCAGTATAAGAGATGTAAGAGACACAGGTTCGATCCTTACATTGGGAAGACCCCCTAGAGTAGGAAGTGGCTCCAGGATCGTTGCCTGGAAAGTTCCGTGGACAGAGGAGCCTGGCGGGCTACAATTGGTTTGCAAAGACTTGGACACGATTGAGCAGTGCACACACATAGAACATTTACTAGTCCCTCAGTGTAACATATGCTGGTTGATAATACAAATACAGAAATAAGAAATTCTGGGAGCAAATTAATTTCTCAGTTTCACAGCTTAACTCCTTCAAGTTACTTAGTATATTCTTAGAGCTCCTCCGGTGAGCGAACGTTTGTCAAGCCTGGCGTAGACGTCAGCGTCACCTCCGTGGGTATTATGTCAGCAACTCCGTTATACACATGAACGTCTTCAGCACGTGTGGCAGGTTCTCTGTGTATCTGGTTCAAGCCCCACTGCAGTGTCTAGGGCCCAGTGACAAGGAAGAACAGGGCATAGAAGGGACAGACGCCACTGCCGTGGTCAGAACCACACCAGAAGTTCCTCTGTGGCTGGAGAGACCCCGGTACACGTGGATCCGGATAAACCTGCCGCCTTAATGAGAAAGGGCAGGGTTGTGCTCACGGGCCAGATGCCTGGGTTCAATCTGCATTTGCATCACTTTCCAGGTGTATAACCTTGACAGCTCTTTCAGTGTGTTTTTGTGCCTCCATTTCCTCTTCTGTACAGTGGAGATGATAGGATCTGTGGGGGGTTTAGAAAGATTAAATGAGGCAGTATGCACTCGCACTTACAGTGGTGTTTGGTACCTGGAAGGTGCCTGGTGACGGCCATGGCACAGGAGATACCCGCAACAGTGGTGACGGGAGAGGCGGGGGTGGGGGGATGCAGCCCACCTCACCCCGCCCCCTACACACACACACGCACGCGTGCGGGACCAACCCCCTCGGGCTTCCAGAATGTGCATTTGCTTGAACACCAGCTCCGTGTCATCTTTTACGATGTGACCTTTCTTGGAATAGCAGCTTCTGGAGTTATTATATGTTTTAAGAGTTACATTTTATAATTTATGTTTTAAGAATTTTATATATATTTTTACCATCATATTTTTTCTGTGCCCAACATTAAAAAGTACTCAGACCGCCAGTATAGAAGACTGTGAAAGCAGAAAGAGGAGACTGCCCTCCACCTTGCTCTGGTTCCCACTGCAGAGATGAGCACTGGGGACCGCTGGCTCTCTGTCCTCCGGAGGGTCTGCTCCGCAGCTTGGGGCCAGGCGTGGGCTCGTCCCCGCGTGGTTTGCCAGCTTCCATCAGGGCAGCTGTATTGAACTTAGCGTGTCCTCACCTGCAGGTGGTTCTGGTGAGGCCTGTGCAGCCGTGTGACCTCTCGTGTGTCCATTTCCGTGTCTTGTACACTAAGGACGCTGGAATGGCTGGGCCCTAGGCCACCTTCTTCAGAGTGTGAGAGAGCATCTCAAATAGCCTAAGCCAGAAATGGGGGCGAGGCAGGCGTTAGTACACGGAATTCAGTGAGACTGGTCTGCAGGTGGCCTGCCCCGGGCCGAGGCGCCTGTCTGCCTGCTCATCTTTGCTCTCGTGGCTTGTTTGCATGCATTGGCCCTTGGTTGCTTGCCTTCCCTCGGGGTCCCGTCCATGTGGTCAGTCGGCTGACGGAGGACTAGGAGACCCCTTCCTGTCGTCCTTAACGAGAATTTCCAACAGCCTGGCCTGGTTGTGCGTTTGCCCTTGAACGTCCTATCTTTTGTGGGGGAGACATGGGTGAGGGCTGAGCAGGACTCTGCCTTAGATGTGCTGAGTTGATGTCAAGTACTGCATTTCTCTCACATGGAAGTGGGTTATCAAGTTGGCGATCTGGACCCGGGAGGGACTAAGGGTGATGCAGAGGAAGTCAGGGAGGCACAGAGCATGGGGCCAGAAAGCTGGGAGAGACGGTGGGGGAGACAAGGCCTGGTCAGAGGTCAGGGAATGAGGATGGGTCTCGTGTCAAAGGTCAGAGGAGGAGAGGGCTCCAGGAAAGAGGCTGGGGGTTGCAGGGCAGCAAGGCGAGGATGGGAGGGGATGGGCTGGGGGAGAATGTTTACAGCGTCAGGTCAGAGTGGCCAAGGGACAGAAAAGGTTCTGCGGTAGGAGGAGGAGAAAGGTCTATTAACACAACAGCGAGTTCACACTTCAGGGCCGCACATTGCGGTGGAAACACACCCAGGCACGCAGAACCCGAAAGCCGCTTTTCTTCCTTTCGGGATGGGGTGTATCTGTAGGTGTATCTGCCTTAAGAAAAGGAAATGGAGCTCGTGTTAACCAGTAGGTGATTATTTTTCCCTGCATACACCTGTCCTTCTTCTTAGAGAAGGATTTTACTGTGGGATTATTTTAGTCTGCCTTTCATACCTTTGAAGCTGCTCTATTTTGCCAGGACATACATTCATTTTTCCAAAACAGTTGACAGGGAGGTGAAAACAGCATATGCCTAAGGTTATTACATGTATACAATAAGCACCATACCAGGAGCTGGTTAGTTCTTTACAAGTTCCTTTAAAATCAGTCTCTTTATAATGTTTAAATGTTGCTGGACTAAGGATTAAGGCTCGTAGACCTGAGAGTTTATTAGGACCTTGCAGATAGTTGAGAAGCTGTGTCCCAGCGGGGAGAAGTGAATTGTCCGATGTCATAAAAAGCCAGTGGGCAAGCTGGAGCTGAACTCCTTGAACGTTTCTCTCTCTGGTGGCCTCTGTGCTTTTCCTGTGAATAACCTGTGTGATGGTGGCTTTTCCCCTCAGAAAGTCATTGCAGTATCCCGAGTGCCATGTGGGCCGATGGAGCAGCTAGTTTTGAACTTGGCAGAAATCTGGAGACTTTAATTAAATGCACCCAGCAGCTGGCGAGCACCTACATGTGAGGGCAGAGGGCAGTGCTGAGCCAAAAATGCTTGGAGGGGAGAGACGTGGGAGAATGCCTTTTCTTCCAGGCGAGTGAAGCCCTTAGGTGGTTTAAGAGGCAGAGTGAAGCCCTTAGGTGGTTTAAGAGGCAGCACCTTTTCCCGAGGTCATTCATCGTACAAGCCTGAGCTTCACAGCCTTGCTTCTGGGACTCAGGGCAGCAGACACAGCTGAGGGGAAGATGACACAGACCTCTCCCCCAGCCTTAGGGGGATGCTTTTCAGTTCAGTTCAGTCGTCAGTTGTGTTCGACTCTTTATGACCCCGTGGACTGCAGTGTGCCAGGCATCCCTGTCCATCACCATCTCCCAGAGCTTACTCAAATTCATGTCAGTCGAGTCAGTGATCCCGTCCAACCCTCTCATCTTCTGTCGTCCCCTTCCGCTCCTGCCTTCAATCTTTCCCAGCATCAGGGTCTTTTCCAGTGAGTCAGTTGTTCACATCAGGTGGCCAAAGTATTGGAGTTTCAGCTTCAACATCAGTCCTTCCAATGAATATTCAGGACTGATTTAGGATGGACTGGTTTGATCTCCTTGCAGTCCAAGGGACTCTCAAGAGCCTTCTTCAGCACAACAGTTCAAAACATCAGTTCTTTGGTGCTCAGCTTTCTTTATGGTCCAACTCTTATATCCATATATGACTACTGGAAAAACCATAGCTTTGACTAGACGGACCTTTGTCGACAAAGTAATGTCTCTGCTTTTTAATATGCTGTCTAGGTTGGTCACAGCTTTTCTTCCAAGTAGCAAGCGTCCTTTAATTTCATGGCTGCAGTCACCATCTGCAGTGATTTTGGAACCCAAGAAAATAAAGTCTGTCACTGTTTCCATTGTTTCCCCTTTTATTTGCCATGAAGTGGTGGGACCAGATGCCATGATCTTAGTTTTGTGAATGTTGAGTTTTAAGCCAACTTTTTCACTCTCCTCTTTCACTTTCATCAAGAGGCTCTTTACTTCCTCTTCACTTTCTGCCATAAGGGTGGTGTCATCTGCATATCTGAGATTATTGATATTTCTCCCAGCAATCTTGATTCTAGCTTGTGCTTCATCCAGTCCGACATTTCACATGATGTACTCTGCATATAAGTTAAATAAGCAGGGTGACAATATACAGCCTTGACGTACTCCTTTCCCAGTTTGGAACCAGTCCATTATTCCATGTCTGGTTTTAACTGTTGCTTCTTAATTTCTCAGGACGCAGGTAAGGTGGTCTGGTATTCCCATCTCTTTCACAATTTTCCACAGTTTGTTGGGATCCACAGTCAAAGGCTTTGGTGTAGTCAATAAAGCAAAAAGTAGATGGTTTTCTGGCATTGTCTTGCTTTTTTGATGATCCAACAGATGTTGGCAGTCTGATGTCTGGTTCCTCTCCCTTTTTTAAATCCAGCTTAAACATCTGGAAGTTCTCGGTTCATATACTGTTGAAGCCTAACTTGGAGAATTTTGAGCATTACTTTACTAGCGTGTGAGATGTATGCAATTGTGTGGTAGTTTGAACATTCTTTGGCATTGCCTTTCTTTGGGATTGGAATGAAAACTGACCTTTTCCAGTCCTGTGGCCACTGCCGAGTTTTCCAAATTTTCTGGCATATTGAGTGAAGCACTTTATCAGCATCATCGTTTAGGATTTGAAATAGCTCAATTGGAATTCCATCACCTCCACTAGCTTTGTTCATAGTGATGCTTCCTAAGGCCCACTTGACTTTGCATTCCAGGATGTCTGGCTCTAGGTGAGTGATCACACCATCATGGTTATCTGGGTCAGGAAGATCTTTTTTGTATAGTTCTTTGTATTCTTGCCTCCTCTTCTTAATATCTTCTGATTCTGTTAGGTCCATACCATTTCTGTCCTTTATTGTGCTCATCTTTACTTGAAATGTTCCCTTGGTATCTCTGATTTTCTTGAAGAGATCTGTAGTCTTTCCCATTCTATTGTTTTCCTCTATTTCTTTGCATTGATCACAAGAAGGCTTTCTTATTCTCCTTGCTATTCTTTGGAACTCTGCATTCAGATGGGTATATCTTTCCTTTTCGCCTTTGCCTTTAGCTACTCTTCTTTTCTCAGCTATTTGTAAGGCCTCCTGAGACAACCGTTTTGCCTTTTTGCATTTGTTTTTCTTGGGGGATGCTTCTAAATACATGTTAATAGTCAGCTTTGCACTCACAGCCTCCCTTGAACCCAATGCAGTGCATTCTCTGCATTCTCGTTTGGCTCCTGCTAACTCGTTTTGATAGACAGTGGTTGTCCTCTGGACTGTGACCTGTATACCTGTTGTGTAGTGTGCTTAGAGGTGCTCAGTTGTGTCCAAGTCTGTGTGACCCCATGGACTGTAGCCCGCCAGGCTCCTCTGTCCATGGGATTTTCCCGGCAAGAACACTGGAGTGGGTTGCCATTTCCTCCTCCAGGGGATCGTCCCAACCCAGGGATCGAACCCTGGTCTCCTCATTGGTGGGCGTGTTCTTTATGACTGAGCCGCCTGGGAAGCCCTTGTATCCCTGTCTCCAGGGGCAGTGCTCAGGTGTTGGGTAGCTCTCACCCAATGGGCATCGTTTCTGTGGTGGAAGACGCGCGCTGAAGCGTGCATGCGGGACAGGGCCGCTGAGGAAAGTCACAGCAAGTCACAGGGAGCTGCCACAGTCCTGACTGCAGCCCTTCTGGGTACTCTATATCCTGTCTGTAAGCACCCGGGATTAATCTGCTGAGCTCTCAGACATTCAATGCTGAGCCCATCCCAGTCGGAGAGGACTCCATTGTGGGAGCACCCAGCACTTTATCCCAAGTTCACTTCCCTGCCTTCGTGTGAAGATGCCTGGCACTGGGCGGTCCCAGCTGGGCCTGTGTCGGGCAGCCTGACCGAACAGGCCAGATGCTTGTGCTGGACCGTGACGTGTCCCCGCGTCTGTGAGCGGTGGCTGCGGGTCACGGACCTGCCTTAAAGTCCTTCTGAACTGCAGGGCCCGGTTCACAGGGTGCAGGGCTTCTGTGTCACACAGTCGGAAGGGAAGGAAAGCATGCACGCCACAGCCTGTTTACTCTGAGAGCATGACAGCTTTCCAGCCTCATGACCCCAGGAGTCCCTGCGGACAGTGGTGATTGCTCCATCTCCGTCGCCGTGAGCCCTGGGACTTTCCAAGTCACACAGAAACTGCTTTCCAGAAGCCTGCTTTCACAGCGTTCACTTTGACCTTGGGCTACGGCCCCCAGGGACAGAGCCATAACCTTTTTCTGTTTACTGAGCAGTCGGAATGGGGCGATGCAGTGCATCACTTTGGAGCCCCCCTGCCCTCCCCCCCAACCCACAGGCTTGTCAGCCAGCCTCCCAGGCCAGCACCCACCTCCCACCCACTGTGGCTTTGTGAGCAGAAGGTGGGGAGCCCAACCCCGGCTCAGTCCCTGCCCCGGTCTCCAGGCCCCCTCCCCAGCGGCCCTGTTGTCCCCTTGCCTGTGAAGAGGGTGGTCCCTGCAGGAAGGACGTGGTCCTCTCTGAAAGGGAGCCAGGGTGGCCGTGGCCGCGCTTGTGTGAGAGGCATTTGTGGGCTCATACGGGGACAGCGTGCGTCTCGCCGGTGCGTCCCCTGTCGTGCCCCTGCCGGGCCAGCCTCTTTGCCCCCACTGCGCTTTGCCTCCCGGCTGCCTGGCTTCTCCAAGGCTGCCTTCAACAGGTGACAGGGGAGAGGACAGAATCGGAAACTGCAAGTGGTTTCCACAGCTCTGTTTCTCTCAGTCAAATCTGAATCTTCCCCACGCAGCCATCCATAAATCCGTTCTTGCTGACAGCCGTGCCCAGACGGTCGGGGGTGGGGGGATGGGGAGTCGTGATTCCGTGACAGAGACAGGACCCCTCATTAGTCCTGACACGTCCCCTCCAGAGCTGCCAGAGCTGCACCGCCTCACCCCGGAAAGAGTCCATGCCTACGTGTATAGACATTTAAAACTTTCCCCAATGGTTCAGATCCGAAAGGCGCGGGTTGCCGTGGGAGCAAAGAGGTGTGAGAGTGAAGGGTCCTCAGGAGGGAAAGGGACCACGGGCTCCTTAGAAACCCCGTGAAAGGTCCCAGTTCTCCTCCACACACCTGCCTGGTTCTCCAGGAACTGACGTGACCTTGAACAAGTCACTTAGCAGGTTCCCCTTTATACACGGGCTGTGGCACGTGAGCAGAGTTCTGCGAGCTCGTTCTTCAGAATTGAAGGAGGGAAGAGCAGAGAACTGCTGAGACTTTCTGAACTGGGGGTGTGGTGGGGTGAGGAGGGGAACGGAAGGGGCCAGACGGGGCAGCTTCAACAGGATGGCCTCACTGTCCTGCTTCAGGCTGGGAGCCTTCACCCGAGTTTCCCACCTTACGCAGAGCCCCCAAGACACTCACATCAGTTCATGTTCTTTCGTTTTCAGAGAAAGGGTAGCAGAAAAAATGGGAACACCAAAAAAGAGATGAATTGTTTTTAACAAATAGCTTTTTAAAAGGTGTTTTACAAATACTGAGTGTTTCATTTTTATTATGTGGATTTCAGGTGTAGAGCATGGGAGTGCCATGTCATACACACTGCAGAGTGGGCGTCACTGCATGTCACACTTGACCCCTTCACCCCTTGCACACCCCCCCAAACTGCTTCCCTCCGGTAACAGCTAGACTAATGTCTTTACCTGTGTATTTTGTTTGTTTAGATTCCACATATGAGTAAAAGTCACATGATATTTGTCTTTCTCAAGCCTCCAGGTCCATCCACTTTGTCACGAAATGGCAGCATTTCTTTTTGTGATTGTGGCTGAGTAGTACACCATTGTGTACATGTGTGTGTACATACATACATACTGTCTGTACATACCACATATTCTGTATCCATTCATCTGTCAGTGGACACTTAGGTTGATTTTACATCTTGGCTATGGTGAATATGCTGCTATGAACAGTGGGGTGTGTATATCTTTTCGAATTAGTGTTTTCATTTTCTTCAGATAAATAAGAGGTGGAGTTGTTGGATCATACTGTAGTCATTATATTTTCAGTTTCTTGAGGAGCCTCAATACTGTTTTCCATAGTGGATACCCCAGTTTACATTCCTGCTAGCAGAATTTTTTTTTTTTTCTTAAATTTTTTTTCTATTAACATTTTTCAGATTCTTTTTCTCATTTAGGTTAGTTACCACAGAATCCCAAGCAGAGTTCCCTGTGCTAGGCAGTAGAAATTTCCTCTTCTTGCCACATCCTCTCCAACATTGGTTATTTCTTGCCTTTCTGATGATGGCCGTTCTGATGTGTGAGGCGACACCTCACTGTGGGTTTGATGTGCATTTCCCTGCTGATTAGCCATGTTGGGCATCTTTTCATGTGCCTGTTGGCATCTGTATGTCTTCCTTGGGAAAATGTCTGTTCAGAGCCTCTGCTTTTTTTTTGTTTTGGTTGTTTGTGTTCTTGTTGGTGAGTTGAATGAGTCTTTATGTATTTTGGATATTAACTCCTTACAGGATATACAGCTGGTAAAGAAACCACTTGCAATGCAGGAGACCTGGGTTAGATCCCTGGGTTGGGAAGATCCTCTGGAGAAGGGAAAGGCTACCCACTCCGGTATTCTGGCCTGGGGAATTCCATAGACTGTATAGTTCATGGGGTCGCAAAGAGTCAGACACGACAGAGTGACTTTCACTTTCACAGGATATACAATTCACAGCTATCTTTTCCCACTCAATATATTGCCTTTTTGTCTTGATGGTATTTCCTTTGCTGTGCAGAAGCTTTTTAGATTGATGTAGTCCCACTTGTTTATATTTGCTTTTTTTCCCCTGCTTTGGAGTTAGATCCAGGAAAGCATCTCTAAAACTGATGTCAATGTGACAGATAACTCTGGGTGATTTCCTGAAGCCGCAGGCAAGCTTGCCTTTCTGAGACCTTTCATTTCATTTGCTTTTTTGTGTCTCTGTGAAAACCAAGTTTTATAAAAATAACTTGGGAACTGAGAAAGTGACTTAGATTCATGCATTTCGTCATCTCAGAATCCAGGTGTGAAAATCATTTAATTCAGTTGTTGTTATTTTTTTAATATTAGAATTTGCACAGAAACCAAGTCAGAAACGTTAAGATTCAAAAATGATTGTTCAGCCCTCCCTTCCCCCAGCCCTGCAGTGCCCTGCCTGTTACATCCTCACTTGCACAAAATGAGGGGGTGGGTGGGGGGTGGCCCAATTCTTCATGCAGGGTGTTCTAGGAACGGGTCACCGGGATGCCTCTTCACTTCTTGTGAAATGAACAGACACTGCACTAGCTTCTTGAACTGGCACTTACTGCTAACAGTAGCATCTCAGCAGTTAAGCCCTTCAGTTCAGTTCAGTTCAGTTCAGTCGCTCAGTCGTGTCTGACTCCTTGTGACCCCGTGAATCACAGCACGCCAGGCCTCCCTGTCCATCACCAACTCCTGGAGTTCACTCAAACTCACGTCCATCGAGTCGGTGATGCCATCCACCCATCTCATCTCTGTCGTCCCCTTCTCCTCCTGCCCCCAATCCCTCCCAGCATCAGAGGCTTTTCCAGTGAGTCAACTCTTCACATAAGGTGGCCAAAGTACTGGAGTTTCAGCTTTAGCATCATTCATTCCAAAGAACACCCAGGGCTGATCTCCTTTAGAATGGACTGGTCAGATCGCAGTCCAAGGGACTCTCAAGAGTCTTCTCCAACACCACAGTTCAAAAGCATCAATTCTTCGGCTTTCAGCTTTCTTCACAGTCCAACTCTCACATCCATACATGGCCACTGGAAAGCCCTTGTGAGTTAGCAACTGTGGTGGGGTTTTTTTAATGCTTGGATGAGTAGGCTTGAGCCCGTGGACAACATTAGAACCAGCATCGTGATGGTCTGAGCTTCCTTGGCCGGCTTCTTTGAAGAAGCCTGGCTTGTCAGGGGCCATCCCTGACCTGGGGCAAGGGAGTCCCCACACAAACACAGAGACAGCGTGATGTCTAGAGCCATGTGCCAGGGCAGCTTCACACAGCCAGGCTGGATATACCTTCAGAGAGAGCTGAAGCCCTGGCTGTCATGAGCCCAGCTGGCCCAGAGGAGGTGAGCCGAGCACAGAGCGTGCCTTCCACGGGGCACACAGAGCAGTTCCCGTCCTGGGGCAGATCAGCTGGATGGTGGGGGGATAGACGGTCCAGGGGTAGGACACATCTTCTGGGGAGTAGGAATTAAGAAGAAAGTAAACGCAGGGAGGTCAGAAAGGAGCATCTGGGGAGTCAGGAAGTCAGCATTGGTGGGGGGTGTTCGTGAGTCCCATTCCTGGGTCAGTTCAGTCTACCCAAACCACAGAATTCTGTGAGGAGCTTCAGCATCCAGTGTATCCCAGCGGTGGCACGCTGCTTTTAAGGCATTTGAACCAAGCTCCATAGTGTTACGCACCAGTGCTCTTGGCCTTCCGCAATCAATAGAAATCGACCAGCGGCCAGGCAAGAAATTCATACAAGGCTTTTCTTGGGGCCCCTGCTGCTGCAGAGGGGCGGGGGCCAGGTGGGGAACAAGAACAAGTAACAGGTGCCCTTGCTTGCGCGCTCCTGGAGTAGAGAGGCTGAGCTGCTCCCTTCTGTGGGGTGAGGGTAGAGGTGTGTCCAGGAAACAGGCCAGAGGGGTGGCTTCGGTGGCTTGCCTGTCCCTCCGGTGGTGCTGTGTGCAGGGGGCATGCGAAGAACCTGCTGTTGCTCCTGGCTCTTCAGAAGCGGCAGCTGGGCTTTTCGGTCTCTTTGTCTCTCGTGGTCCATAATCTGCCCCACTGTGCAGGCGCGCGGGTGTCATCAGACCCTGCAGTTCTTTGTTACTCGAGGAGCGGTGTGTCCAGATGCATGCCCTGCAGCAGAGCGTCCCAGTCTCAGCCCATCTCACTGGGACCACCCAGAGTTCACCGCTGCTGGAAGCCTGGCTGCTTGGCTCAGGTTCTCATGTGCAGCCCTCTTGTCCTTACACTTTTCAGTTCCTGAGGAGGCGTCTTTTCATGCGCTTCATTGTAATCACTTCACTGTTAAATTATAGCTGGGAATCGATTCGTGGGAAGGAGTTGTCGCCGATGTTGTATCTAGTGACACTTGATAACAGATCTGAATCCCGTTTTTCTTTAATTTTTGATCAGGAGCTTCAGTCCCTCTTATTGCTTTGAGTTTGAAATTTTAATGCCTATAGATAAGGAAGGCTTGGGGGGGGTTAGTTAATTTATTATAATTGGAGGCTAATTACAGTATTGTGGTGGTTCTTGCCATACATTGACATGAATCAGCCATGGGTGTCCATGTGTCCCTCCATCCTGAACCCCCCTCCCACCTCCCTCCCCATTCCATCCCTCTGGGTTGTCCCAGTGCACAAGCTTTGAGTGCCCTGTTTCATGCATTGAACTTGGACTGATCTATTTCACATATGGTAATATACATGTTTCAATGGGAGGATTGCTTTTTAGTTTTAAATGGTTTCAAGTTAGCATAGCCCTGCTTCTCCGTGGACTCTTCCTGTTTTATTTGTGCTTAGAGTGCCACCTTCTGTTGACGTTTCTTCTGACAGATATGGTCACTGTGTGGATAAAGGAAAACATTTTGGATGTAAAACTCAGCTTGAGAGGAAAGGTTTTGAGTAAAATGAGAGTTCGATTTTAGCCAATTACTAGCTACTTGCTGACTTCTTTATCAAAAAAAATTCAGAGTCTGCTTGGTGGAAAATACTTGAGGAATTAAAGCTGCATTATTGTAAAATACCAGAGCTTCCCTGGTAGCTCAGCTGGTAAAGAATCCACCTACAATGCAGAAGAAACCAGTTCAATTCCTGGGTTGGGAAAATCTTCTGGAGAAAGGATAGGCTACCCACTCCAGTATTCTTGGGCTGCCCTGGGGGCTCAGACAGTAAAGAATCTGCCTGCAGTGCAAGAGACTTGGCTTCAGTTCCTGGGTTGGGAAGATCCCCTGGAGGAGGGCATGACAACCTAGTCCAGTATTCTTGCCTGGAGAATCCCATGGATAGAGGAACCTAGAGGGCTGTAGTCCATGGGGTCACAAAGAGTTGGACACAACTGAGAGACACAGCACATCACATTGTAAAATTAATAATTTGTTACTGCTTATTGAACCCCTGCACGTGAACGATGGGTGTTATATATATGTTTCAGATGTGATGCCAAATGTCAGTATGTATTAAGGTTTGTGTAAATAGTTGGCAGTTTCAAAATTGGGGTACAATAAACGACATGTGTTTTTTAGGGAGCAAAGGCAGAAATCATGGGAGGTCTCCCCGCACCCCACCCCACCCCCAGATCAGCCTGTGCTATTTATTGATTACAGAGTTGACAGCAATGAGGTAGGCAAATTGGATTCACCTAAATCTGCCAAAAATAAATTAAATCGGGTATTTCTTTTAACTTTCCCATTGTGATAAATTTTTCCCAAAACGTTGGCCCCAGATGAGAGGGTGAGAACCCGGGTTCGAAGTTTTCCGCTTAAGAGATTCTGGTTCTGTTAAAATGCAGTGCTGTGGCTCCCAGGGGTCAGACAGCGTCCTCTGGCACCTGTTAGCCGGCACGGCTCGCCTCAGGTCTGAGTCCGGTGAGACGCTGGTCAGCGGTGTCCTCGGTGGCCCTCGGGCTTCTGGAGGTCGCGGTTCCCGCGCCCCGACCCTGTCGCACATCTGAAGGTGTCCTTTTCTCCCTGCAGGGACGCGCTCAGGATCCAGCAGCTGCAGCAGCAGATCCGCCGGGAGCGCGAGGCCCGCGCGCGCCCCTCGCCGCCCGCGTCCCCGGAGCCCCCGGAGTCGCGCGCGGAGCCCATGAGCGCGCTGGCTGCCCGCCCCGCGCCCGCCATGCAGGCCTCCAGCTCCTTCAGCTACGCGCGCCCCAAGCAGTTCATCGCCGCCCAGAGCCTGAGCCCCAGCGCGCCCCGGTCCCCGGCGCCCGCGTCCCCGCCGACCTCTGAGCCCGAGTGGGGCGCGCTCCCGCCGCCGCCGCCGCCGCTCAGCCCGCCGGCGCTCGCCACAGGGCCCGACTTCTTCCCGCCGCCGCCGCCAGACCATAGAGAAGACTGAGTCCCAAAGAATTGATGCTTTTGAACTGTGATGCTGGAGAAGACTCTGGAGAGTCCCTTGGACTGCAAAGAGATCAAACCAGTCAATCTAAAAGAAATCAGTCCTGAATATTCATTGAAGGACTGATGGCTAAAGCTGAAGCTCCAATACTTTGGCCACCTGATGCAAAGCATTGACTCATTGGAAAAGACCCTGATGCTGGGAAAGATTGAGGTCAGGAGAAGGGGACAACAGAGGATGAGATCGTTGGATGTCATCACCATCTCAATGGACGTGAGTTTGAGCAAGCTCCGGGAGATGGTGATGGACAGGGAAGCCTGGTATACTGCTGTCTCTTATACACATCTTCCGGCGCCCCGCGCCGCCCGCCCAGGCCCCGCGCCCGCAGCGCTGCTCCGTGCCCTGCTGCCCTCGCAGCCCGCCGCCGCCACCACCGTCTCCACCGGGGTCTCCGCTCTCGGCCTGCCGCGCGCCGCCCCCGCTGCGTGAGTGCCCACCCCCCCTCTGCACTGGTCTGCGCACGGTGGGGGTCCAGTTGCTGGGGGCCGAGGTGGGGCTGGGTGCGCGCCGAGGGGAGGTTGCAGTCCCTGCGTGCCCGGGATCAGGAGGTGAACTCGTCCACGCGCGCACGTTTCCATCCGGGCAGTGGCTGGAGGGAACAGACCTGTTCGTGGCTACACTTGATGCAGATACGCGAGGCCTTGTCCCTGAATGATGCAGCCAGCCCTGGCCCCAGCCCCCTACCCCATCTCTGCAGGGTTCCATCATCTTCTGCCAGACTCTCTGAATGGCTTTCCTTAGGTCACAGTGCTGACGTGGCAGCCCTCTAAAGTCTTCACTTAGAAACCCTGTGAGGATAAATAAGCTGGCAAAACAAACCCACGGGGAGGCGTCTGGCACGTCTTGAAGTGTAGTAAGAGCTGACACTCACCCATCCACTGAGGAGGTCAGAACTGCGTGCTGGCCGAGGCGAGCCCAGGGCCACATCTCAACCCTCCTGTTGGAATCCTGCTTCAGGGCTGGCAGGATCCCAGTACTCTTCAGAGAGAAAAGGAGGAGACCCTAAGTGGGGTTTCCTATGGGAATAAAAGTGAGGAGACCCTAGAATTCGGGTTACACTCATTGACAGCAGGTTCCCACCCTGGGGTGGGCTTGTGGCTCCTTCGCGATGAGACTGCTGTTTGCCCTCCAGGTGTGCCCAGCAGTGCCTGTTAGGTGCGTCCTGCTTTGTTAGGCATTTTCTAAATGCTGCCTGAGGAATTCTGTGATTGAAATCTGGCTTCTTCTCAGGTCCTTATGGGAAAAAGCTCAGTCAGGTGACTGTAAATAGTCACATAAGGAGGAGAGCGAGGATGGTAGTGGTGTAATCACGGGCTTCGTCCAGAGTCGAGTCCAACCTCAGGCCTGAGCAAACCTTTGACTCTTTGTTACATGATACCCTTTGTCCTCTCACTATGGAAGTGCCATGAAAACACTTGCTGTTTGGAAGAAAAGCGATGACATACCTAGACAGTGATTTTAAAAGCAGAGACATCATTTTACCAGCAGACGTCTGTCTAGTCAAAGCTATCGTTTTTCCAATAGTCAGGTACAGATGTGAGAGCCAGACCATAGAGAAGACTGAGTCCCAAAGAATTGATGCTTTTGAACTGTGATGCTGGAGAAGACTCTGGAGAGTCCCTTGGACTGCAAAGAGATCAAACCAGTCAATCTAAAAGAAATCAGTCCTGAATATTCATTGAAGGACTGATGGCTAAAGCTGAAGCTCCAATACTTTGGCCACCTGATGCAAAGCATTGACTCATTGGAAAAGACCCTGATGCTGGGAAAGATTGAGGTCAGGAGAAGGGGACAACAGAGGATGAGATCGTTGGATGTCATCACCATCTCAATGGACGTGAGTTTGAGCAAGCTCCGGGAGATGGTGATGGACAGGGAAGCCTGGTATACTGCAGTCAGTGGGGTCTCAGAGTCGGACAGGACTTAGAAACTGAGCAGCAACAATTGTCAGTTGGAATTTGATGAAAGATGAGTCCACCACCACCTTGGACAAGGGGGCAGTGTCACACCTTTTACCGTCTTAGGCAGAAACAGTAGTTTATTCTGGTCTCCGACTTTGAAATTCCTTTGTATTCAGCAGTTTTAAGGGCTCATCTCAAGTAACAGAAGTGCTTACCTCTTAGCAGTGTCTGTCATGGTTACTCAGATGGAGTCCTGGTATTTTATAATTATTACCAGAGAGGAGACCAGCAGCTCCTGCCATTTCTTCAAAGCTAATGGGGACATCACTCCAATTTTATGGCTGTGGGAAGCTGTACCCAAGGGAGGTGGGCCCTCTGACACCACGTTCAGTGGTGACCCCAGGCCTCCAGCTCTATGCCAGCCTAGAAGCCACAGTTGTGTGGTCACCCTTTTGTCTGCAAAAAATTTCCTGTTGCAAAATCACACAGACTTGAAGAATTCCTTCTTTTGGTTTGATACATGTGACCTTTGGAACATTTTTTCCTCTGCAAAATTGTGGGATCACTGGTTTGCCTTCTGAATTAAAAATGAAAAAGAAACTTTGTAGCCATCATAATAACTTAAATAAATCTGTTCCGATTTGCCCAAGACTGAGCATCCCTTTCAGGGCTGCCATGGCCGGTTGGCGTCCTTGAATTTGTAGGAACTGCCCAACCCTGATCAGCTGACTCTTCAGTTACTTGTCTGTGTTTCGTGGGCACTTGTGGATTGTAACAACAGACTCAGGCTCACTTACCTGTTATTTGTCTGGCTGGACAGCTTTGCCATATGTCTCACGTGCCTGTAAGTAGACTGATTACAAGTGAATCGGTGAAGTAGGAATCCATTAGTTTGGTTGGTTTTTTGTTGCACTTCTTTGCCTATCTCATACCAAAATCTGAAATGCAAATTTCAGATATCTCTATTTTATTTTTTTGGTGTTGCTTTTAACTTTTAATTTATATTGGAGTACAGCCAATTAACAATGTTGTGAGAATTTCACATGGACAGCAAAGGGACTCAGCCATATATATACATGTATCCAGTCTCCCCCAAACTCTCCTCTCATCCAGGCTGCCATGTAACATTGAGCAGAGTCCCCTGTGCTATCCAGTAGGTCCTTGCTGGTTATCCATTTTACATGGCCTCCATTTTGCATGGCCGTATGTATATGTCCATCCCAATCCTTGTTTTGTGACTTGTGCAGTTTTCCTGCACAGCCACGGGAGGCAGCAGTGAGTTCTCTTGACCAAGACACAGAGCAGGCCCCGGGGATGCAGGAGCTAACACTATTCAACGCCAGACAGGCTGAGTGGTCACACCTGTACCCCCTTGGAACCAGAGGGCATAGACCATAGAATTCCTGGGGGGCAGTTTTGGATGCCAGGCTTGGTGTGCCACTCATGTTGACATTGATTACTCTCGCAGTCTTCCCTCTGAAAAATGGGAGCTCATTCCTGTTGAGCGCTGGCCTGGGTTACCCCTCCAGGAGTGACATCAGCCCTCATTTAGGTGTGAGAAGAATCTCCCCTGCTTCCCGTGTGCTCTGTCAGGCCGTCGTGAACGTAGACAGTGGCTGTGACTTCTGAGCACTGGCACAATCCCCTCCCAGGTACTGAGGTCTCCACCTGGCAGTTGCCTATTTTTTTTTTTAATTGAAGGATAATTGCTTTACAGAATTTTATTGTTTTCTCTCAAACCTGAACATGAATAAGCCATAAGTATACATATATCCCCTCCCTTTGAACCTCCCTCCCATCTCTGACCCCGTCCTACCCTTCTAGGTTGATACAGAGCCCCTGTTGGAGTTTCCTGAGCCGTACAGCAAATCAGATATCTATTTTCTTAATCATCAGTTGCACTAATGGCTGTTTCATTGTTTGTGTTTAGCATCGTCTTGTTCTCATCTGTAAAAGAGTAGCTTCTAAACAGTCTGTGGAGATGTGGTTTTGCGTCTTATGTCTGGGCAACGGAGGGCCGGGCAGAGGGCAGGAGCGGCGACGGACCACAGAGGCAGGGAGGCTGGACGGCCTCCCCATAGCTGCAGCCTTGATGTGGGTCAGGGTTTAGGGGATTTCTGTGGATCCAGTCCCTCCCCACTTTCCTTCCTGAGGCCGCGGGGTCACCGCCCTTCCCAAAGCTGGCTACAGACACACTTGGCCAGTCAGCGGAGTGTCTTCAAGGGAGGCAGTTCCTACCCCAAGCACGCGAGCACGGTTCACCGGGGCCGGTGGTCGTGCCGTCGCTGGCGCACGCGGGGCAGGACCATGTGCACGGCAGGTCAGCACCCCAGGCAGGCGGGGCTGTCGCTGGCTCCCGGGCGCGGTGAAGAGTGCTGATTTGGGCAACAGTTTACTTTGAAGAGCTGTCGTAATTTTTAATTGTACGAACTGTTGTGAAGGGAAAGCGTCTCTGTCAGCAGACACATTCTTATTCCTGAGGAGTGGCTCTCTGCTCCTCGGAAGTCGACGGGTGCCACGTTGGGGGCAGGTGCTGCATCCTGCTCTCTCCCTGACCTTAGAGCCTCAGCCTTCCTCTGTGCTCGGGTTTTAACATAATTTCTTAATGTTTGCTGAATCACGTTAGTAATTAGTCCAAACGAGATGCTGTCAGAAAAAGAGGTTCCCTGTTAAACGGAGAGGGTGCCCCACCGACCCCCCGGGCTGGCTCTTGCTGCCCCTCCGCGATGCGGTCCTCCCAGTCCAGCTCTACCCGGACCCTCCCCTCCCGTCGCCTGGCAGCACCACCTCCCCACCGCCACTGCAGGAGCTGATTTTCACAAGAATAGTGGCTTGAGGCTGCTGCACAGAGTCTGCTCTGGTGCCTGGAACGGAGCAAGGCCCCAACCAGCGGGCCGGCAGGGGTGTTGGCAGGCTCCCGGCGTTCTGCACGGCATCCTGGGGTCCTCTTCCGTTCATCCCTCCTCCATCCCCTCCCGGCCTGCATCCATTCCTGCTTCCTCTCCATTCCCATCCCACCTAGAATTCCTGCCGCAAGGTGTGTTCTATGATTTAGATTTATTCTCCAGCTTCAGCATCCGTCCTTTCAATGAATAGTCAAGATTGATGCCCAAAGTCACAACCTGACGTGGCAGAAACCCAGGTCTGCATACAGATGGTGCCACATGTTGCTGTTGCCTCTTCTACCTCGGTGCTTGTCTCACCCCGTGACACACCAGTGTGTGCCAGTGGTTGTGTCTGTGACGCTGGTCCACACCCAGCAGGAGGGGCGTGGACCCAGGGTGGACAGCCCGCCCGAGGCCCTGAGCGCTGGGCTGGGTGTGCCTACTGGACCAAACCCTGACCCTGCCTCCACTGTGTGCTCTCCCGCAGGGGGCTTCCCAAGAAGGCCAGCAGACCTGCCAGGATGGCCTCCGATGAGGAGATTCAGGGCTCCAAGGACGCGGTCATCCAGGACCTGGAACGCAAGCTGCGCTTCAAGGAGGACCTACTGAACNCTACTGGACCAAACCCTGACCCTGCCTCCACTGTGTGCTCTCCCGCAGGGGGCTTCCCAAGAAGGCCAGCAGACCTGCCAGGATGGCCTCCGATGAGGAGATTCAGGGCTCCAAGGACGCGGTCATCCAGGACCTGGAACGCAAGCTGCGCTTCAAGGAGGACCTACTGAACAACGGGCAGCCGGTAGGGGGTGGTAGAGGGCGGGGACATGATGAGCAGGGGCAGGTGGTAGGGCAGTCCCTGGAGCCAGCCGAGTTCCCTCCTCACCAGCCTTAGGGCTGGAGCCTCACCCTCACACCTGCCCTTCGGCCGAGCACCGTCCTCACAGCTGGTGTAGCCCGCCCCCCCAGCCCCCACGTGCCTTTCCGGGTTGATGTTTGCTTGTGGAGGGGAGAGCAGGGGGCGAGGCTTTGCCTCCTTCCATGAACCATTCCTGGGGGCTGGGGGCAATACGGCAGCTTGGAGGTAGAGGGGGCAGGAAGGCTGAGGCCACAGCTCACCAAGGACCTCCGACACTACAGAGAAGAGGGACAGTCTACAGCCACACCGCCCCGATCACACCCGAGCTTGTCCTGCTTGGAAGCTCAGCAGGGTCGGGCCTGGTGAGTCCTTGGGTGGGAGGCAGAGAGAGGGACCAGTCCCGCAGGAGGGTAGGGCTGGGGGCTGTGGCACAAGGTCTGTCCCTGCCCGGAGGCGGTGGGCGGGAGCTCAGTTCTGGGCTCTGTGCCCTGCCCTGCCCGGCTTCTGCAGAGAAGGCCGTGCACCTTAGGAGACCGTGCTGGTCTGGTCTAGACTGTNTTGGGTGGGAGGCAGAGAGAGGGACCAGTCCCGCAGGAGGGTAGGGCTGGGGGCTGTGGCACAAGGTCTGTCCCTGCCCGGAGGCGGTGGGCGGGAGCTCAGTTCTGGGCTCTGTGCCCTGCCCTGCCCGGCTTCTGCAGAGAAGGCCGTGCACCTTAGGAGACCGTGCTGGTCTGGTCTAGACTGTCCAGGTGCGGGTTCCGTTACCACGCTTGTCCTGGTCTGTTGGGGCAGCTCAGCTCAGTTCTGGAAGGGAGTGCTCGCTGTTCCGAGGCTGCAGGTTGTAGACAGACGAGGAGACAGTCCACATAGGCGCCGCCTCCACAGTGCTTCCTTCTCAGGTGTCGGCATGTTTGTTTTCTGGGCTCACTGCCCCTCATCACGTCCGAGTTCCTGAAGGGCATAGGCAAACGAGTCTAGGAAATGAGATTTCTTGGCGGGGGCCAGTGACCTGGGTGCTTTACCAGGGGCATTGGCCTGGCTCTTCAGTGGAAGCCGAGAGGGGCCTCTTGTGTAAAGTCTCCCTCAGCACCTTCTCCAGAGGGGAAAGCCTGCGTGCTGACTCTGTTTATTGGGTGGGAGGCAGAGAGAGGGACCAGTCCCGCAGGAGGGTAGGGCTGGGGGCTGTGGCACAAGGTCTGTCCCTGCCCAGAGGCGGTGGGCGGGAGCTCAGTTCTGAGCTCTGTGCCCTGCCCTGCCCGGCTTCTGCAGAGAAGGCCTGCACCTTAGGAGACCACGCTGGTCTGGTCTAGACTGCCCAGGTGCGGGTTCCGTTACCACGCTTGTCCTGGTCTGTCGGGGCAGCTCAGCTCAGTTCTGGAAGGGAGTGCTCGCTGTTCCGAGGCTGCAGGTTGTAGACAGACGAGGAGACGGTCCACACAGGCGCCGCCTCCACGGTGCTTCCTTCTTAGGTGTCGGCGTGTTTGTTTTCTGGGCTCACTGCCCCTCATCACATCTCAGTTCCTGAAGGGCATAGGCAGAGGAGTCTAGGAAATGAGATTTCTTGAGGGGGGCCAGTGACCTGGATGCTTTACCAGGGGCATTGGCCTGGCTCTTCAGTAGAAGCCGAGAGGGGCCTCTTGTGTAAAGTCTCCCTCAGCACCTTCTCCAGAGGGGAAAGCCTGCGTGCTGACTCTGTTTTCTAGGAGCTGCGGTTATCCCACCCTGACAGATATAGACATGAGCACAGACTGCTTCGGTTGGGAGGCTGGGTACTGATCTTAGTTACTGGGGCTGAGGAAGACTGACATGCTAAAGAGACCTCACGTTACTCACCTCCCTGAGATTTTTCACATGGGAAATATCTTCTCCCTGAAACAAGTGGTTGCATGTGCAAATGAACACATTCTGGAAGTTTTCCCTGGCTCTGTCAACCAGAGCCTATGAAAGATTAAAACAAAGACTTATGGGATCTTTCTTAAGCCAGGTAAAGGCTTTTTTCAAGGTTTTTTTGTTTTGTTTTGTTTAAATATTCCTTATGAACTAATAACTCTTGGTTTAAAAGATTTCTATAAGCTATTATTATTACACTACATGTATTTCTATTTGTTACATATACGTCATATCTCTTTTGCATAGAAGTATATATTATTTGCATTTATTCAGCAGTGAATGACATTTCCAGTATTTTCCGTACATTTCCACATTTGAGAATTTTAAAAGGACAAGTAAGGTTTCTGTTCTTAGAATATGTGACCATCGAACAGCTTTTTCCTGACGCTGCTCGTGACTCTGTCCGCATTTCTGGCGTCTTCGTATATGACTTTTTATATTCACACGGCGCAGCAAGTGGTTCAGAAACACAGCAGTGAGTGAGTCTGGCTGCTGGCGGTGGCAAGTGTGTCTGACGTGGGCCTGAATATCGAGTGATGCTTCCACTCCAGAGGAATGGGGTGGCACTAGGCTGCCCTCCCCAAATATTAGGAAGGCTTTTTACGAGAGCAGGTGTTTAAAAAGGTATTTAAAACTGTGTCTGAAAACTGAACCCATTATTTTTTAATGCATGTGAGAAAATTAAACAGCAGTATGTGGACGAGCCGCTCCATGCCACAGATGCCTGTCTCCACCTCTCCTCATCCTCAGCCCCTTTTTCCCAAAACAAGGCCATTGGAACTTCAGGTCTGTTTGCCATTTGGCTTGTGTCCTGCTTCTCTTCCCGGTTTCCACTGGGACTAAAACCAGCAATTACTGGAAAGCAGCGGTTTACCCAGCATATTTTCCTGATTAGAGAGTTTCTAGGAGAGTCTGTGTCTAGATTCAGAAGTTTGGAAATTCATCTGAACTAACTTACACATTTTTTTAAATTTTATTGTGCGTTTCTAATTTTTCTCTATTTTGAATCAAAAGCTTCTTTGTAAAATGCCCCCAATGAATGGGCTGATGATCGTTTTGGAGCCAGCACTCAAGGGCACCCATCAGACCAAATGCGAGTGGGCCGTTTGGTTTGTATTCAGCCCACAGCCCTGGTCGCTGAGTGCAGGAGCCTCACCGCCTTCGCTGGGAGCAGTCTCCCCTTAGGCTCGAGGCGGTGGGTGTCAGGTCAGCAGGCCGCTTCCAGCCCCTCTGCTAGGTCAGCGAGTGCAGCCAGCCTCCACGACTTCCTGTGTTTGCCTGCGTTCACCCCCGTGCCTGGCCCCGGAGAAGAACTCTCGAAGCAGCACTGCCCGCCAGCCTGGGACTCCCTCCCCAGGCTCGGAGCTGTTCTGAAGCCTGTGATAGCTGTGACCATACACGTCCTGTAGGGAACATCTTGCTACGTAAAGGTCTTTGTCTTCATGTTTATCATTAGGCATAAATCCGTGACGCACGCTTTTAGGTGACTTCTGCCCTGTTGCTTGCGTGCTCACCTTCTGTCTGCCCTGTTAGTTGATGGCTCTCGGGACGGGTCACCCTGACTCTCAGCACAGGGTCAGGACTGGAGGGGCAGTGGGAGCAGGTGAACACAGGGAGCAGCGGGCTCCTGTCTGCACGGGCGTCCGGAGGTGGAGAGGAGCGGTCACAGAGAACCACAGGCCCGTTTGTTCTTTGCATTCGTGTTCTCGAGGCGCTGCAGCAGTGTGATTTTTCTGACTCATGTGGCTTCTTTGCTTAGAGGTTGACCTATGAAGAAAGGATGGCTCGGCGGCTGCTGGGTGCCGACAGTGCGACTGTCTTCAACGTCCAGGAGCCAGAGGAGGAGGCGGCCAACCAGGTATGCGATCCTCCCGGCTTCCCGGGAGAGCAGCGTCTTCTCCGCCCGCCGCCCCCAGCCTCCCTAGTGACCCGGTCCTGGGGCCAGCTCTGTGCAGAGCCAAGGGTGGGTCGCAGGCTGCCTCTGACCAGCGGCCAGTGAGCATGCCCTGTGTTGAGGGGGTGATGGAGTTATTTCCGTCGATGACGCCTGTCCCTTTTGTCTTATCCATTAGTTTCTCTTCTTTCAAGTATCTTTCTATTTCCCTGTCCTGTGCTGTAATGCAAAACAGGTTTGTGTGGAGGAACATACGTTCACTGAAATTGTGTGAAATCACTCATGACTATTTTCAGTTATGTTCTTATCATCTCATCCAGGTGAAGTATCTGGATGTACTATATATCTGAAGTATGTACAGAAAAGAATCTTTTTCTTCACAAATATAGTTAAAAATCGGTAATGCGCAGGGAATCTGCTTTGTCCCCTGCTAACACCAGATCCTTCATGGATTTGCTGTGAGCTGTTTATCATCTCCACTGGTTCTGTTTGGAGTCTCCCTATATACTGAATAGTTTTAAGATAAAAGAAAGCTGTAGAACACAAGTTTAAAGGATCAAGTAAACTCTTTCTCCTGTCTATTGAGATCAGCCTTCAAAATCTGAAAGTTTTTCTGTGTTAAATATTGCTCCCACCAGAGTTGCCCTTAGAGCGAGGAATCTGGTGGGATTCTTGCCGCTTCTCTTCCTGGGCTTCACCGCTCCTTTTCTGCTGTTTCAGGACGCCTGGCCATCTCGTGCTTCTGTAGAGAGCCCTCTGGACGGTCAAAAGGTCACCTTCACCTCTCTCCTCCTCCCAGTCCTTCTGTGTCCGCTTCCTCTGTGCTCCCTCATGTGCTTGTGTGTCTGCACTTCCTGTCGCACGTTAGTGACCAATGCACTCACCATGTCTGTTTTCATTCAATATCAGAGGCACAGAGTTACTGCAGTGTGATTTGTCACATCGTTTATTTACAGACTTGAATTTTATTCTGTGCTTTATGACGACTCTGAACTTTAAATTGTGAGAAGTTTCTCATTTGTTAAAAGTTTTCTAGGAGAAAAAAAAGAGCCAATTCTTAAACTGATTAATTTGATAATAATTAGACCAAGCAACATGTGTATTTCCTGCAGTTTTATTCATTCTGCTGAATTTCTTCCTTCAAGCCAGCAGACTTTCTTGGGTTTTGGGGCGTGCCATGTGGCGTGTGACATCTTAGCTTGAACCCTGCCCCCTCCACTGAGAGTGCCAAGTCTTAACCACTGGGCACCAGGGAAACCCCACACCAGACTGTTTTTTAAAGATTGAGTAACTTTAAGAGAAAACCTTGGTTGAAACAACCTTTCATTTAATATTAAATAGAGAGTGTCTCATAATGTGCCTTTTCTTTTCTATACTTCATGAGCAAGAAGTCTCTTGGTACCCCTTCATTACCAGAGGATGCTGGCGGGCACTTGTTGCCTATTTTTTTAACCACATATTTGACTGGACTGTCAGACCTCTTTTTCCTTTAAAGAGGGTGGAGAATGGTTGCCCAGAGCTGGGGAGCTGAGGGAAAGTCGGAAGCTGGGTGGGGAGGATTGTCAGGAGAAGGGAGTAAGGTACCATTTCTCCATCACCGCTGGAGAAAAGGCCAAGTGAGCCGCAGCTGCCCATCTGGGAGGCGCCCACCCTCAGACAGGGATGGGTCAGCGTGGCTTCAGTGCTTAACTTTTATGAGGAGTTTAGGAGGAACTGTTGCCTTTTTTTTTCCTTCTCCCCATTCTAAAAGAGAAGAGAAAGAAACTCGTTCTCCTAGTTGTGTGGCTGTGGTGTTTTTCGGTTGACAGGACTTGAGGATGGTTTGAAATAGCACCCGTCCTTCCAGGCATTCTTTGTTGCATGTGGGAGTGACTGGGGTGCAGACTCGTTGTTGAGTTCTGTAGTAAACACATCGCTGTCCTCTGGGAGCCTGACTGGAGAGGGGCTGAGTCCAGTGGGGCCGTGTGTAGCACGGGGGGCCCAGTCGGTGACGCAGCCCCTCCGTCTGACTCAGGAGTACAAGGTCTCCAGCTGTGAGCAGAGGCTCATCAGTGAAATCGAGTACCGGCTGGAGCGGTCCCCCGTGGAGGAGTCCGGGGACGAGGCACCCTGCGGGGACATGTCTGTGGAGAGCGGAGTGGCCCCCTTCTTTGAGGTGAAGCTGAAGCATTACAAGATCTTTGAGGGTATGCCTGCGACGTTCACGTGCAGAGTGGCCGGCGACCCAAAGCCCAAGGTGAGTGGAGACACAGCCTCTTCAGAGCTGCGTGCCCTGAGTGTGGGTCTGGCTTCCAGCCTGCAGGGTGTGTGGCAGGACAAGTGCCGGAATTGAAACTGTGAATGTGTCAGTCCCTCAGTCTGTCCTACTGTTTGCGACCCCATGGACTGTAGCCCACCAGGCTCCTCTGTCCATGGGATTCTCCAGGCAGGAATACCAGAGTGGGTTGCCATGCCCTCCTCCAGGGGATCTTCCCCACCCAGGGACTGAACCCACATCTCCTGCGTTGCAGGCAGATTCTTTGCCGTCTGAGTTGCCAGGGAAGCCCCTAGACGAGGACAGGACTGAACAGACGAGGGTAGGATAGAATGGGCCCTAAGAGGACAGGACAGACAGTCTAGGAGAGTACCTGGCGAGGGGCGCCTCACACCCTCCCCTCTCACTCACACGGAGTCACCGCTGTGACGCCCCAGGTGCAGGTGCCAGGCTCAGCTCCTGCAGGCTGACGAGCTTTCCCAAGGCCAGAGGGCTGTGGCGGCCAGGCCTGAACTTGAACCCCGCCTGTGCTCTGTACTGTACAGAGGAGCGAAGCTGCCACTACTGATGGGATCATATGTTTAATCCACAAAGCCAAGGCCTGCTGTGTACACAGAGGCGGAGGCGGCGGGAGTACCCCAGCTGGGGCTGGCCCGGCCAGAGCCCTGTCCTACAGGCACACGGGGACACCGGGTGGCAGGTGGCCTTCTCTTTAGACAGAGACTAGGATCACCGCTCATGCCCCACGGAACAGCAGACAGGACTGCACTTTTCCCTAGGACTGGAGAGAAGACAGTAAGAGAGGGCCAGTGAGAAGCGGAAGCTCCACCTTGACACTCTCCCAGGACATTCTGCCCTCGACAGGCTTGTTCCCTTGAAACATGAGAAGACGGAAGCGAAGTTCTAGTTCACACTGTTTTCCTCTCAGAGCAGACTTGGTAGAATGTTGGCACTGTCTCTTAATTTGGGCTTCCCTGGTGGCTCAGATGGTAAAGAATCCACCTACAGTGTGGGAGACCAGGGTTCAGTCCCTGGGTCGGGAAGCTCCCCTAGAGGAGGGCATGGCAGCCCACTCCAGTACTTTTGCCTGGAGAATCCTCAGGCAAAAGGAGGAGCCTTTTGGACAGAGGAGCCTGGCAGACTGCAGTCCATGGAGTCGAGAATAGCCACATATGACTGAGCAGCTCAGTGCAATATGTCTCTTAATTCTCATTTGAAAGTTGTTTACTAAGTATAATACAGGTGAAAAATAGGATTAAAGGGAAAAAAGAATTCTAAAGAACTGGCATAGCAGCAAGAATGTGAAAGGGAGAAATTATATACTGATCAGAGCTTCTTTGTTCCAGGAAGTAAGCCAACCAGTAAGAGCATGATAATTATGAAGTGTCAGCCTTATGTAATTTAGCTTTTAGAACTGAAAGTTGCTGGTCTGTTTCGATGATAAACTTTTAGGTTCTGGAGACTGGTAATATTGGTAACATAGTTTCCATAGAAACTAGGGAGGGAACAGCTCCAGCTCTCAGACCCTCATTGTTGGTGCACTTACTTGATGTTGTCTGTTTCTAGCCTTTTCCTGTCTTAGAGGTGGAAGGTCTAAGAAGGGTTTTTCAGATTCAGAGGCTTTGACAGGAGTAGCAGTGAAAGGCCAGCTGTGGTCTCAACTTGCCAAGTGATGTGCCTGCAGGAGGAAGCTCACTTTATGGCAGGCTCTGAAGTAGGCTTCCTCTGCTGGGGATCAGTTAGGAGTGCCCTGGGCTGCAGGGAACAGAGGTGACTGCGTCCTGCTTCAAAAGCAAGGATGCCGTTTCCCCCGGCCGACACAGTGTGCTGGCCGTGTTGGGGCTGCGGCTCTGTGACCGTCACAAGCCTCTCTTCATGTGAAGTTCATGACCAGCTCAGATACAACCACCAAACCATGAGGAGCTGATTGCCTGGGATCTTGCCTAAAAGTGAGAGAGGGGAGGACGGACCTGGAGAAGAGATGGTTTGACCATTTAGAACATTTCTATCTAATCAAGATGTACTTCTATTGTATTTTTCACAATTTTCTATCACTCCAACTATTATTTGAAAATTAGTATACGTTTAAATACTGCTGTGTTTAACATAGTGGGGAGAGCTGGTGGACTGTAACCTTCAACCCTGCCCCCCCATCCCGCCCTCTCATCCTGTTCTGTTTGTCTGACACAGACAAAATGACTGGACTTTAGGGTCAAGCTTTTTTCATCTTGAGATAATGTTTTTACCTTTACAAGTAATACATGTTCACTTAGAACATTTGAAAACAGAAGCAAAAAGAAAACTGTGATGCCAGCTGAGAAGTCATCGCTGTCTTCCATGTAAATAATGGATGAATGTAAATGCCGCTTATGTATGTCTTATATATATATATATAATTTTATTAATAATTTAATATATTATTAATATATCTTATTTTAATATTATTTAATTTATTATTTAAAATATACATTTTTCTTACTTTATTATTTGGTGGCACCATGTCTTAATTGCAGCATGCAGGATCTGTGATCTTAGCTGGGGCAAGTGGAATCTAGTTGCCTGACCAAGGATTGAACCTGGGCCTCCTGCACTAGGGGCAAGGAGTCTTAGCCACTGGACCACCAGGGAAATCCCTATACATCTTCTAGAAAGAAAGAGAACGTGTAATTTCTGAAGCTAGAATAGAACTAACCTGTTTGCTGTCTCCCCTTGTCCCTCGGAAGTCAAGGTCCTGCCCAGGTGTCCTGTTCTGTCACGGGAGCTCAGAGCAGCCCCCCACCCACCCTGCACACACAGGCCTCACCTTCTCTCTGCCTCCTCCCGCAGATTTACTGGTTTAAGGATGGAAAGCAGATCTCCCCCAAGAACGATCACTACAGCATCCGCAGCGACCCCAGCGGGACCTGCTCCCTGCACACCGCAGCCTCCACGCTGGAGGACGACGGCAATTACACCGTCATGGCCGCAAACCCTCAGGTGGGAAGCGTGGGTGGCCTTGACTTGTGCTCTGCACTGGCGCGGTCCCCAGGCGGAGAGGCGGCTCGCCTGATGGGGCACTGGTCCCCCACGTCCTCTGTCCAGCTTGGTTTCCCAGCAGAGAGATTTCCTTTCCTGAGTGTTTGTTTACTCCATTAGACGTTTGTGTGCGTGATGCACAGATATGCACCATCTATTTCCACAAACAGTGTTGAGAGACTGCTGTGCACACCTCTCCTGGGGGGTGGGGCTGCCGTTCTCGGGAGGACGAGGTCCCGAGACAGAAGATGAGGCAGTAAATAGACACACAAACCATGTGATTCCATGTAGAATAACATTCCCAGGAGAGGGGAGTGAGGGGTATGTGTAAGATATGGTAGGAAGACTCAAAAATTAAATATTTAGAAGAAATGCACACTTAATTCAGTGGAATTTAAATAACCTATAAGTGTAGACAAATTATAATTTTGATAGAATATAAATAGAACACTCAGGATTTTGGTTTGTTTTCTCTTGTATTGGCCTTTAGATTTAGGGTCAAAAAATTAATTGACTACTTAGAATTTAGTAGGCAGCTACTGGCTACCAGGTTCCAATTCAAGCCTGCAAATTCTTTTTTATAGAATATCTTGTATATTTTAGGAACTGTACTGGATCCACAGACGTGTAAGAAGTGGTTTTGTGCCTTAAACACTTGACAGGGTACTTTACAGAGTCTACAGAAAGCACATAGTCAGTCATGTCCGACTCTTTGCAACCCCATGGACTATACAGTCCATGGAATTCTCCAGGCCAAAATACTGGAGTGGGTAGCCTTTCCCTTCTCCAGGGGATCTTCCCAACCCAGGGATCGAGCCAGGGTCTACCTGCTTTGCAGGCAGATTCTTTACCAACTGAGCTATCAAAGAAGCCTGTAGATAACACACTCTTTTAAAAAAGAAAGCTAACAGTTTTATTATGTAACTGATGGAGGTAGCTCACAAGTCAGCCTTTTAAAAAAAAATCCCTGATCTGTTTGTATCATTCTATATTTCATTATCTCTTTTGAAAGAAACACCAAGTGTTGGTAGACGATACAGGTGCTCTTAGCAGCGCTTGCGCACTTCTGCAAATGCGCACAGTGTGGCAAACAGCGCTATCCTGTCCTAAGGTTACACTGTCACCTAAAAATACCTTACTGCTGCAGTGTTAAAATTAGACTGAACTGAGGTCCCACAGATTTCACTGTAACCAGGGTGTGATCTGGGACAGCCGACTCCTTACTGACCAGGAACAGTTTCCAAGTTCATACATCTTCTTGAGGCTCTGATATTTCAATCAGTGAATACATGGCCTCTGAAAAACAGTCCCAATCATGACCTTTACTAAACAGTTACGTTTGAATGCTTGTTGGTGTTCATGTTGGTGTATTTGAGGGAATGAAAGTGACACTTTTTTTTAATTGTATTTTTAGTATGCTTCCTTGACTATTACTAACCGACTCCCATCTTCTGTTTTCTACCTCTTAAAAAAGTAGTGGAGAACTCAACAAAACCCAGAGTTTTCCTTCATGTTGGGTTCTTTATTCCTCTTGTGCCCTGAGAAGTCTGGGGTAGGTGATGGAGCTAGAGCTCACTGTGTTCCTTCCATAGTCACCACTACTGGGGTTCTGCTGTTCGTGTGCAGGCGTTTTCCTGCTGCATATTTTGAATTATTGTTGGAGTGAGCACTTTTAAAGAACAGAAGAACGCAAATGTCAAACTGCAGTTTGGACTCTGCGTGTGGCCTCCTTCAGGTGATGTCACACCTTGAGGGGGAGTTCCCAGCCAGCGTGGCTGAATCAGGACTGCACAGCTAGGGGCTAGGGTGGGGGCTTAGCTAAAGATCCACCCCCCACCACCACAGCCTGGCTGGTGGGAGCCACACCAGGGCCAGGAGGAGGCCCCCTCCCTCAACCTGGGGCCCTGAGCTCTGCTGCCTCAGCGAAGAGGCAGCCACGCCCTGTAGATCACCTGGTCTGATTCTTCATGCTTTACCTCTCGGAGACAACGAGATGGGGAGTGACCATTTACGTCAGGGCACCAGAAGCCCACTTTTCCTTTTTGGTCTGTTTATTTGGCTGTGCTGGGTCTATTTGAGGCATGCAGGGTGATCGGGCTTTAGATGCAGTGTGCAGAATCTTAGTTGTGGCATGTGGGATCTGGTTCCCTGATCAGGGATGGAACCCGGGCCCCTGCATTGGGAGCATCTCAGCCCCTGGCCAGAGTCTCAGCCCCTGGCCACAGCAAAGTCCCGAGCCCAGCTTTCCTGAAGTGTCTCCGTCCCGACTGTGGACTCAGCAGATAGCAGGGGGACCACTCCGGGCCCCAGAGGCTCCCCTGCCAAAGCAGGTCCTCGTGCCGGAATCCTGCTGTCTCTTGAGGTCTGATGCACCAGGATTCTCATTAACGAGGTGTGTTCATATCACTAAACTTCTCCTTTCCTACCTGAATGACCAAGAGGCAGGCATCGGAGGGGAGACTCCTAAGCAGGGTCTGGGGAGATCCTGAGAGTGGATGTGGGCCTCAGGCTGACGTTGCTGTGCATCTGGGGTTTGTGGCGCTTGACAGCCGCTGTTGAGAGCTTCTGAGCACGTCTCCTGGTGGGTGTTAGTTAGTTCAGGGGTGAAATGCCTTCTCGTCCCTGGTCTTCAGTGGCAAGGCCATGCACACATGCCACATGTGGGTTTTGTGAGTCATCCAAGATTGTGCGTCCAATTTTGTGAGAAATTGGAATGAACTTCCTACCCACTTAGGAAAACAAAGTGGCACTTCAGCCATGACCCACGAGAGCCCGTTTCTCTGCCTGATCCTTGGTGCAAGCTGTCACTTGTTGCCATGGGAACACGGTGATAGAAACCCCTCACACTCCATGTTGTTGTTTAGCTGCTCAGTCACATCTGACTCTGTGGCCCCATGGACAGCAGCACACCAAGCTTCCCTGTCCATGGAATTCTCCAGGCAAGAATACTGCCAGTTCCTCCTCCAGGGGATCTTCCCAATTCAGGGATCAAACCCCCGTCTTTTATATCTCCTGCACTGCAGGCGGGTTCTTTACCTCTAAGCCACCAGGGAAGCCTAGCACTCCGTAAACTCAGCTTTATAAACAGTTGCTATGGTATAGAAAATGGCATTGCCAGGCTTGTAATTTGTGAATTAAGAAATGATTTAAAAGGATCATGATGTAAATAGGTGCTGGAAAAAAATCTCAAAAGTAAAAGCTAAGTTTTCCAGGATACATAAAGCATAGATATATACATATGCTTCCAGTCCCAGAAGCATGGCGTGGGGTTGCCTGATGTGGGCTCCCTGCTTCCTTGATGCCCTTTGGCGCCATGGTTTTCTTCCATGTTCTAGAAGAATTCGTGTTTGGAAGGGGGACAGCACCGTCTCCCTTTTCTCACACACCGTGGCTTCCACAGTGTCGCTGAGGGAAGGAGGAAAAGGCTGATGGAAACTGACCTGAGTCATGGAGCGTGAGCGGCTGAACTCTCCAGGCGGGGGAGATAAGTCCTAAGAGTAGCCACGAGAGAGGGCGACGAGCACAGAGGGAGGCGAACACGGCCAGCAGTTAATTTCATAGAAGACCTTCCCACCTGCTTGGTCTTCGGGAATAAGAGGCATGTGAGGTGTTGTTGTTGACAGGTTTCTGCCAGAGAGCATCCCTGCCTGGCGGCTCCCAGGAGACAAGCAGCCGCAGGGTTAGCGAGGTCAGGAGGGGCTGCGCCGTGGCCCCCTGTGCCGGACTGGGACCGCGGGCCCCGCCTCTGCCGAGTCTCACGCCTCCTGAAGGCGCAGCGGAATGCAGACGCGGTTGGCTTTGCTCTGCTGCGTTGCTAGGTCCCCAGCCCTGCCCGGGGCTGGAATGGCCGTGGTGCTTTGTGCTTTCTCCAGCTGTGCCCTGTGTCCAAGTGGCTGGTTGTCCTGAGCCCTGGGCCCTCCGTTAGACTCCGTGAGCCAGGACAAGCAGATGCTGTTTGCACAGCAGGTAAAGAACCTGGCTTTTCAGGCATCTCGCGCAGAACCCCCTTCAGAGTTCACACTCGGGACTCATGTCAGCTTTCAGCCGAGGACTTGGTAGGAACAGAAGAGCTGTGGGCAGCAGAGTTACACGCAAAAGACTGGCTTATTGGTGGGCTCTGTTTCAGCTTTACAAGGTTCCCTGGCTCCTTCCAAGCTTCGTGTCACACATTCACTTCTGTTATTCCTCATGTGTTAATAAGACAGTTAAAAGTGGAAAACAGAAGAGCTGTGGGCAGCAGAGTTACACGCAAAAGACTGGCTTATTGGTGGGCTCTGTTTCAGCTTTACAAGGTTTCCTGGCTCCTTCCAAGCTTCGTGTCACACATTCACTTCTGTTATTCCTCATGTGTTAATAAGACAGTTAAAAGTGGACAGACAGCATTGAGCCTGTGATGAAGCAGGCTGTGATGAACCCAGAGCCTGTGATGAAGCAGCAAAGCAGAAAGTAGGGAAAGCCTGTCCTGAGAACAAGGGGCGCTATCGGTGTGAACGCACAGCTCTTGTCCTCAAGCTCTGGAAAGAACCACGGGGCTTTCGTGCCCACCTGTTAGACCAGCCGCGGTGACTCGTCAGCTGTGCTATTTGTAACAGGCTCTCCTGGGCACGTGCACCTACACAAGTATGGGGGACGGGTCAGTGTGATTCTCCGATGTCAGGCTGTGTTGGGGAGTCCCCGGTGTGTGCCAGGGTCAGCGTGGGAGAGCTTCTGTCACGTGGCCGGAACCTGAGATGCAGTTGGTGCGGGGCGGGAGTCGTCCCCTCCCGAAGTGCGCTGCACGGTCCTTGGGGGTGTGGTGGCCTCGGTGAAGGAGGGGCCTTCCTCACGGTTCAGGGCCGCACGAGCTGTGGCCGTTCCTCCTGGGGCCTCCTCACCCTCCTGGCTGCACTGTTGCTGTGAGTCTCTGCCTTTCCTGGGGCCTGACGCGCAGGCTGCGGGGAGACGTGCAGGGCCCGTCCCTGCGTCCTGCTGTGGCGCCTCCCTCCGTGTCCCCCGCCAGCGTCCTCTCCCCGCTCAGCCCACTCCCAGGGGAGCTCAGAAGGCAGTTGCGAACCCGTGCAACCCTCAGCTCTGGCCTCCCGTATGTAGGCCACCTGGGATGACAGTAGGGGTCAGTGGTCAACCGTGACGTGAGTGCACACAGGGCTGCCCTTCATCCGGGAGCCCGAATTCACCGAGGACGAGAATGAACGATCAGTCCGCTTCTCAGGTTCCTGCCCTGGCTCCTCGCTTTCGGTCGTCATCAGAGGTTAGAAGTCCGTCCGCTCGTGCTCTTGGGCCTTGAGAGGAGCAAGTGGAGGAGAGAATCTGCATTGCTGCTCTGCCAGCCATGGGGAGAAAGAGGAGCCTGGGCCAGGAAGCTGCAGCCCCTGGGTCCTTTATTCCTGCAGTCAGGCCCCGCAGCACCGCTGCATGCCCCAAGACAGCACGCACCAGACTGTCGACAGATACGGAAGTGCGTGCAGCCGAGCTTTCTCAGCACTTTTGGGGCATAAACACCAAAAACGTTGACTTATGTTTTATACCTGAAACTAATGTTAAGTCCACTGTATTTCAGATGAGATTGGGTGTGTTGGGCAGGGTGATTGTAGACCCATCAACTATAGTGCAAATTAAAAATGTTTTAAAGATAAAATACAGTTTTTCATTGGATAGCTGATCTAACCTTTATCATCTGACCCTCACGTTTCAGGCATTTGCTTCTGGTTCATAAATCTCAAAGGCGCTTATTTCATGGGAAGAATGTTCATGGGCTTGGGAGACCTTGGCAAGTGACAGTTAATTCATAGGGGGTCGTCGTCTTAAACGGCATCCTAGATGAAACGGTAAAGCCAAGCCAAGCGTCGGAGGGGGCCCTTGTTATCCAAGTGCTTCAGATGAATGTGGAGTCACACGCCGAGTCTCGGGGGGCAGGCAGGGGCGGGCTGGCGCTGGCACAGCCCGTGGGCCTGGGGAGACCACGCTGGCTCCAGGCATTGCTCACCCCCGTGGTCCTGTCCCCGCAGGGCCGCGTCAGCTGCACGGGGCGGCTGATGGTCCAGGCCGTGAACCAGAGGGGCCGCAGCCCCCGCCCGCCGGCCGGACACCCTCACGGCAGAAGGTATGTCCTGCGCCCTTCCCGGGCATTGCTGGGGTCTCACTGGCTCCTAAACCCGGCACCGCCAGCATTGCGGGGAACCAACAGAGTGGGCACGTGAGGGGAAGCCTGGGGCTCCCTGTGGCTGGGGTGGGGACGCCAGCCAGGAGGCGTGTCGTGGGGCAGCCACGCCGCCACGGGTGTGCCCGGGCCCGGCCGCGCGCCCCTCACCGCCGCCCTCGCCCCGGGCCTCTGGCTGCCTGGACCCCCTCGCACCTGAAGGTTTCTGCTCCCGTCACTCAGTGCACAAGTTTACCCGAGACCCAGACCTCAAGGTCAGACTGGCCACATTTTGGAAACTCCGTACCCGCAGCTGCCAGGGCACGCAAGCATGGGCGGGGCGTGTGGTGCCCAGTGATGGGCGTGGCTTCAAAGGAGCTGGTGGGCTGCTGGCCTGGGCACCCCGCCAGGGGATTCCAGGTGGACTGGGGTCCTGGAGGGCCGCAGGGGCAGGGGAGGACACGCCAGAGAAGCCTCAAGGGGAGCAGAAACAGCGAGCAGGTCCGCACTCCGCAGCCTCTGCCAGTGTGTGGGAGGCAGCTGCAGGCCTCGGCTTGCAGCTGTGATGCTGGCCTCCAGGGCAGGACCCGCACACAGCGCCACCTGTGCCCGCTGTGAGCACAGCACAGCTGAGCGAGTCCATCTGCTTTTCCGGGGCCTTCAGTACATTTCAGCTGTTCATGGGTCACATGGCAAGCCGTTTCCTGGAGCATCGTGCTCATAAACTAGATCTGATAGGTGAACTCTATGTTGAAGAGTGGATAATTCTAGCCCATTATACTAATTTTTCTTTTGTTTTGTTTTTGCTTTTTCTAGTTAAGTGTTTCACAACTTACTTTCTGATGATCACTGGCAGAATTAGTTTGAACATCTTGCCCTTTGATTATTACATCTTCCCCGCAATCACTTTAAATCATTTTACTCTTAAAGGTGCCTCTAGAAACATACTCAAAAGCAAGAAAGATGCACAAAATCTGGGAGATTCACACAATTTTATTTTAAAGCAAAAAATAACAGATGCAGAAGGCCTGCCTAAAAATTCAGTTGTTTTCCTGGTTAATGAAAAGGAATTTTTATTAGAAATATATTTCTTTTTAAAAAAAAATAGTAAATTCTGAATTCCTACAAACTTTCATTCACAGCGAAAAGTTATAGTTATTGATAATGAAAAATATTTGGTAGTAAATGAGCTGCTAGTTCTCATACAGTTCTCATTCAGCTTTAAAAATATTTTAAAGCTTTTTTAAACCTATTTTTTTCCCATTTCCCAATTCATGATTTATACTAGTCATAAGGGTTGCTGCTGCTGCTGCTCAGTCGCTTCAGTCGTGTCCGACTCTGTGTGACCCCATAGCCGGCAGCCCACCAGGCTCTGCCGTCCCTGGGATTCTCCAGGCAAGAACACTGGAGTGGGTTGCCATTTCCTTCTCCAATGCATGAAAGTGAGAAGTGAAAGTGAAGTCGCTCAGTCGTGTCCGACTCTTCGCGACCCCATGGACTGCAGCCTACCAGGCTCTTCCGTCCATGGGGTTTTCCAGGCAAGAGTACTGGAGTGGGGTGCCATTGCCTTCTCCAGAGTCATAAGGGTTAGGATAGCAAATTAAGATCTGCAGTTAGCAGACTACTAAATTTATATCAGACTCCCAAATGAAATAAGATTTTGCCTCCTGACTTTTTTCTATGGTGTAAGCGGTTGAGATGAGGGATCAGGTAAGCAGGTAAGGAAATTGTGTTTTTGCCCTGTGTTTAGAAAGCAGATGACTGGGACCCTAGAAATGACCTGCCATCTATCGATCTGTTTTTCTGTATCATCTGTCCGCCCCACCCCCATCTCCCGTATGTTGACTCTGGTCTGAAGGCCGCGCTCACGGTCCAGGGACAGTGCTGACGAAGGGGAGCCCATCCAGGAGCGCTTCTTCCGCCCGCACTTCCTGCAGGCACCCGGGGATCTGACCGTGCAGGAAGGCAGGCTCTGCAGGATGGACTGCAAGGTGAGTGCACGCGCCCAGCCTCCCCCCAGTGCTGCATCTCTCTTCTCTGGTTTTGCCCCATTGATTGACCTTAAGTTTAAATTTCAGCTCTGAAGTCTGAATGTTTTATAAAATTATTTGGGCTCCCTCTGCTGGTTATCTCTGGAATTACAGAACATAAACGTGAGGCACTTAAGAGAACTCTGGACTTAACAGAAATGTTTAAAAAGGATAAATGAATTCTTAACAGGAGTTTATTTTCCAATGTATTATTTTCATTTTACATTGGAGCAAATTGATTTACAATGTTGTGTTAGTTTCAGGTGTACAGCAAAGTGATTCAGTGATACACATGTATCTTTTCAAGTTTTCTTCCCATTCAGGGAGTCCTTGCTGGTTATCTGTTTTAAATATACTACTGTTTCTATGTCCATCTGAATCTCCCAATTTATCCCCTCCCTGCTGTGTGGGTGTTAAGTCCCTTCACTTGTATTTGAATCTTTGCAACCCCCATGGACTGTAGCCCACCAGGCTTCTCTGTCCATTGGGATTCTCCAGGCAAGAATACTGGAGCAGGTTGCCGTTTCCTTCTGCAGGGGATCTTTCTGACCCAGGCATCAAACCTGAGTGTTCTTATGTCTCCTGCATTGGCAGGCGGGCTCTTTACCATAAGAGCTACCTGGAGAGCCCTGCCTTTCTCCTGTGGTCACCATAAATTCATTATCTACGTCAGTAAGTCTGTTTCTGTTCTACAAATAAGTTCATCTGTATCATTTTTTTTCAAGATTCCATATATATATATGCGATGTCGTATTTGTCTTTCTCTTTCTGACTGACTTAAAATGACAATCTCTAGATCTATCCAGGCTATGGCAACTGACATTTATTTCCCTCTTTTTATGGCTGAGTAGTGTCCATTGTGTGCATGTACCACATCCTCTTTATCCAGCCCTCTGTCAGTGGACATTAAGGTTGCTTCTTGTCCTGGCTGCTGTAGACAGTGCTGGTGTCAAACTGGAGGGCATTAGTGGAAGTGCTTTTGGGGGTTTGTAAATTAGAATGAAATGTGCTACAAGAAGCCACCAAAATGTGTCTCATTACTTCTTTAATTTTTTTAACTTTAACATATATATATATACACATATGTTTGTATGTATATGTGTATATATTTGGAGTAAAGTGGATATACAATGTCATGTTTGTTGTAGATATACAGAATCTTACTCCGTTATAAATGTAGATGTTCATCTTTGGGGTTTTTTTCATATATAGGTTTTTACACAATGTTTAGTACACCTCCCTTGCTATAAAGTAGGTCTGTGTTGATTACGTATTTACATGTATGGGTTAGTGCCAACCTCCTAATTTACCCCTCCCACCCCACCTTTCCCCTTTGGTAACCATAAGTCCGTTTTTCTAAGTCTGTACATCCCTTCTACTTTTGTAAGTTAGTTCATTGGTATCCATTCCCACATTCCACCTGGAGGTGATACCACATGCTGTTTGTTTTTCTCTTTCTGACTTATTCTTCTTTACTATGATTATCTCTCGGTCCCTAGGTTACAGCAAATGGCATTATTTCCTTCCTTTTCATGGCTGAATCATACTTGATCATGCAAATGTACCACTTCTGTTATTTTATTTTTATGATTGGAGAATAATGGCTTTACAGCGTTGTGTTTCTGCCCTACAACAGCGTGACGCAGCTGTAACTACATGTTTAGCCCTCCCTCCGGAGCCTGCCTCCTGCTCGCCCCCCATCCCTCCCCTCTAGGTCCTCACAGCGCCCCGGCTGAGGTCCCTGTGCTCCACAGCAGCTTCCCCCGACTCAGTTTTACACGTGGTCGGGTATATATGCTAATCCTATTCTCAGTTTGTCTATCGCACTCTCTCCTTCCTCTCCCCATGTCCACAAGTCCATTCTCTGCATCCTGTATCTCTGTTCCTGCCCTGCAAATAGGTTTATCAGTACTCTTTTTCTAGATTCCATATTTATGTGTTTTATATATATATGTGCATCAATATACAGTATTTGTTTTTCTCTTTCTGACTTCACTCTGTACAACAGACTGTATATAAACTGTATAGTTTCATCTTCATCTTTACAAATGACCCAGTTTTATTCCTTTTTACGGCTGAGTAATATTCCATTCTGTATGAACATCTGTCACCCGCTCGCCTGTCGTCGGATGCTAGGTCTCCCCCCTGCCCTGACCCGTCACCTGCTCTCCTATCTCCCCCGTGCCCTGGCCCGTCAACTGCTCACCTGTCGTCGGATGCTATGTCTCCCCCGTGCCCTGACCCATCACCCGCTCACCTGTCGTCGGATGCTAGGTCTCCCCCCTGCCCTGACCCGTCACCCGCTCGCCTGTCATCAGATGGCTACGTCTCCCCCGTGCCCTGACCCATCACCCGCTCGCCTGTCGTCGGATGCTAGGTCTCCCTCGTGCCCTGCCCCGTCACCCTGCCCTGACCCATCACCCACTCGCCTGTCGTCGGATGCTAGCTCTCCCCCGTGTCCTGCCCCGTCACCCTGCCCTGGCCCGTCACCCACTCGCCTGTCATCAGATGCTAGCTCTCCCCCGTGTCCTGCCCCGTCACCCGCTCGCCTGTTGTCGGATGGCTCGGTCTCCTCCGTGCCCTGGCCCATCACCCGCTTGCCTGTCGTCGGATGCTAGCTCTCCCCCTTCCCCTGACCCGTTACCCGCTCGCCTGTTGTTGGATGCTAGGTCTCCCCCGTGCCCTGATCCGTCACCGTGCCCTGACCTGCCAGGGCCCAGCCCTGGTGGATCCAGGGAAATTCGAAGCGTGGATGGCGTAGGTGAGGAGAACTTATTTTTTTATTAATATGGAAATATAAGATTAGATTAGGGAGAAATAGTGTAGTAGAAAAATTAAGTGGAGAAAAGAGGCTGAATAACTTGGCTTATGGGGAAGACCAATAAAATCTCAGGACAAGAGATTTGCACCATCTATGTTGGGCCACCGGCACCCACTTGAATATCGAAGGGTGCCCCGCCTTAGGCTCCCTTTCACGCAGGTCTTAGAAGCCAGGACAAGTAAGTAGACTTGGTGAGCCGCCCCACTCCAGATGGGAATTCAGCCTGAAATTATAAAGAGGAGACATGGGGGAAACCAGTCCAGCGACTGGTCCCGGCCTCTATTGTCTAGAAAGTCCTTTTATACCTTTTTGATTGTACATAGAGATCAATGGGTAATACAAAATTATGCAGCCCAGATTCTTATCAAAACCAGCCTTTTCTCTCTGCATACCTAGTTGTATACACAAATCTTGGGTGATTTACATCATCTTCTGGCCAAAAGGGCCAATTAACATTTTACACCTTTTTTCTGATAAGGGTTTGTCAACCAGAAGACTTATTTGTGTTGATCTTCCCAAAGTCTGTTGCCACTCAGAAAGCACTAAATAAAGTTACATTCTTACATAGCAAAGATACAGCAATTTATAACAAGTAAAAGGAGTACAGTGATTTATAACAAAAGAAAAGTAATTAACTCAAAAGTCTAGTGTTGCTAACATCAAAACTACTATATATCTTTTTCCATATCCCGTTTACATCGATTAACATCCTCCCAGGTGCCTAAAAGATAAAGAATATGGAGGCCTGGCAGCAGTCATTGAGTCAACAGTGAAAACCCTCTACCAATATAATTTTTAACTCTTTAGAAAAGGCTCTGTATCTTTAAGATGCTTTTAAGCTTTGTGCCTCTTGCGGTTGGGGGGCTGTAAGCAATTCACAAGCTGTAAGAGGTCCGGGGGAACCTGTTAGGCAAGCTAGAGAGTTATCAGAGGGGGTTTAACTGAAACTTCCCTTTCCAATGCAGAAGACTAAAGCCCTGAGTTGACTTTTTCCAGAGTATGTCAGAAGAGTGGAAAAGCAGAGTACAAAGGCCGGCAGATTCTTATTTTTGGGGGGCTGGATGCTCAGGAAATTCCAGGGGGAACCCCTGAAACCTGATCACGTCCTTGAATTTTGTCAGGCTTCCTTCCGCATGACCTTGTCATGGGTGGGATTCCTCACGTTGGCCCCGACATCTCCCCCTTTTTTATTATTTTTTTAAAAAATCAGGTGCACTTCTGTTGTGAGATTCCAAATGCTCTGCTGAAGAATCCTGACAATACAAGGAAGAATGATTATGAGGAGCAAGATTATGGTACCCATAGCAACATAACTAGGAACAGTAGACAGAATAGTTTTTCCAGAAATGAAATTGGAGAAGGTATGGAAAAGGCATNCCTGTCGTCGGATGCTAGCTGTCCTCTGTGTCCTGGCCCGTCACCCGCTCGCCTGTCTCCCCCGTGCCCTGGCTGTCGTAAATAGTGCTGCAGTGCACTATAGGATGCACTTTGAATTCTGGTTTTTTTTTTTTTTTCATTCTTTTTTCTGCATATACTCTTAGGAGTAGGCTGCTGGATCATGTGGTGGCTCTACTTGAACACTTTAAAGACACTTCCTTACAGTTCTCTACAGGGGCTGTTACCATGACGTCCCACCAGCACAGCACCTTAGGAGGGTCCTCTTTTCTTAACCCCACCCTTGTATTTATTGTCTGGAGGCTTTTGACAGTGGCCATTTTGACTGATGTGAGGTAACACCTCATATCTTTTATTTGCCTGTCTCTCATAGTTAAATTTTCATTTCTCTAGTATACTTAGTGATGTTGAGCATCTTTTCATGTGCCTCTTGGTCTCCTGTGTGTCTTCTTTGGGGGAAATGTCTGTTTAGATCTTCTATCCATTTTCTGATACTGAGCCTCATGAGCCATTTGTAAATTTTGGAGATGAATCCCTGTCAGCCACATCATTTGCTACGTAATTCTTTCCACGGTGTAAGTATCCAGATGTCAGTGTGTATGTTTATATGTGTGTATTTATTGTGGGTCTGTAAGAATTCACACAGACCACCTCTAAAATGACATTTTAGTTACAGAACCAGAATGAACACAAACATAAATATACAGAGTCAAAAGGGAAATTTTTATTTTAATCAGGTGATACCAAGGGGTTAATATTAATTTTAGTTTTATATGTAAAAGTGAAAGTCGCTTAGTCATGTCAGACTGTTTGCAACCCCATGGATGACTATACACTGCATGGAATTCTCCAGGCCAGAATACTGGAGTGGGTAGCCTTTTCCTTCTCCAGGGGATCTTCACAACCCGGGGATCGAACCCAGGTATCCTGCATTGCAGGTGGATTCTTTACCATCTGAGTCACTAGGAAAGCCCAAGAATTCTGGAGTGGGTAGCCTGTCCCTTCTCCAGCGTATCTTCCCAACCCAGGAATTGAACCGGGGTCTCCTGTATTGCAGACAGATTCTTTACCAGCTGAGCTGTCGGGGAAGCCCTAGGGAACTGTGAATGTGTAAAAAAAATCTGCTTCTTTTATAGAATGATCTTTACTGCCCGTCCAAGGACTGAACCTGGGCTCCATGCAATGACGCTCAGACTCTATACAGGACCCCCTGAGGACCCCACCTCACTGTCCTCCGCGTTGCCCTGTAGGAGGTGTTTAGAAGTGAGCCTGTCTGTGCCAAGAAGAGAACCAGGACCGACACTAAGAGCCCGTCTCCTGTGGATGGAGCGACCCATTTTGGCATCAGAGGAACTCATATGCATCTCCCTTCTGCCTCAGGTCAGTGGGCTGCCCACGCCCGATCTCACCTGGCTGCTGGATGGCAAGCCAGTGCGCCAGGACAGCGCCCACAAGATGCTGGTGCGGGAGAACGGCGTGCACTCCCTCGTCATCGAGCCCGTCTCAGCCCGGGACGCCGGTATCTACACGTGCGTGGCCACCAACCGGGCGGGGCAGAACTCCTTCTGTCTGGAGCTCGTGGTCGCAGGTAGGCTCGGGAAGACACGCTCAGGGCGAGAGGAGACTCAGCAACAACCCCAGTGTGAGAAATCATTTTCATTAACGCAAACATAGGAAAAATAGGATATACTAATAAGGATTATAAAGTTAATATTAGCCGTGGGGCTTCCCTGGTAGCTCAGCTGGTAAAGAATCCACCTGCAATGCAGGAGACCTGGATGATATAATTTTTTACTTTAGCTAAGGAAAATGAGTGTATGAAAATGTTTAGAGAATCAACAAGAGTGGGGAGTGTGTTGTGTCCGTTTCTCACTGCTGCGTGCAGAGCCCTCCAGGAGCCGTGTGGCGAGCCTGTGCTGTGTCTGCATCTCTCCTCTGTTTGCAGAGCACTCTGTGTGTGTTACCTCACCTGGTCCTCAGAGTAGCACCTTTAGCAAAGCAGCTGGCTTCTTCCATGTTTCCCAGAGGCGGGATCTATGGAGACCACATCCTCCCCTGGTTATGGAGTTGGGTCCATCCCATCCCTGGTCTTCCTCCAGGTCTGAGCGCCCCGAGCTCTCTGTAGAGACAGTGTCTCCTCCTGAGGATTCTCCTGACGAGACACGTGCACACAGAAGTGTGGTCAGCCTGTGGGCTGTGTTCCACTCCACTCCCTCCTCCGGCCCCCGCTGCTCACTGTCGTGTAGCTGGCTCTGTTGCCCATGCCTGTCCTCAGGCCCGAGATGCCCCCGTCAGCTCTTCTGGGAGAAGTCAGGGCTCGGTCCTCGTTTCCCGGCCATGTCCTCTGGCCGGCCCATCACTGCTGCTCACTCTCCCTGCTGTAGAATGGGCCATGATGCTCACAGTTTAAGGACTAAGTTATTTCACAAGGATGACATCCTGCGAAGCACTGCATCCCCGTGCCTGCCCAGCACAGCCTCGGAATGCAGCTGTCTGCTGTTGTCACGCGAAGGTCCATCCATCTTTATCCTCTTAATGAAAGCAAGGACCCAGAAAGAAAACGAAGTGAGGTCTGCTCCCACCATCTGCATCCCCCAGAGTAGCTCAGGTGAAAAAGTCCAGTAAAAATTAACTCCCTACATAATTTAAAGTCAGACAGGGTCCCCGTTATTTACAGGTGTGGGGTAGAGCTGTGATGTGTCTGTCCCTGAGGGGGGCGGGGAGAAGGCCAGATGCTCTCGCTCTTGCTGGCAGCTGTGCGGTGATCACGAGGCCAGCGGGACCTGCAGGGCCCAGCCCACCTTGCTAGTCGTTAGGCACCCATTGAAAGCCCCCTCCCCTGCCCGCCCCGTCCAGTGCTGTTGCCCATCTCCCTGCAGCAGGACCTCGAAGCCCTTAGCATCCCCCCGACAGCAGGGCAGGCTGCTCGTGGGTCTGACCCCCGCATGCCAGGGCTCAGCGTCCCCAGGGGGCAGCAGTGGATTAAGGAAGCCCAGCACCCTTGTTGGTCGATTGCCAGCCTGCAGGAGGCCCCTGAGACCATGCAGGCAGGTGCTGTGGGGCGGGTGCAGGGCTCTCAGCCTCTGCCTCGCAGAGGAAGAGGAGGTGTGGGGTGAGCACAGGCTCCTCCGGGTGAAGGACTCCCTTGGCGGAGGATAGGCCTCTTGCCCCGCATCGCTGAGGGCACCCGCGGGCTCTGTGGCGCTGCCCGTGTCTCCCAGGCAGGACACCTGTCTCCTGTCTTCCAGCTAAGGAAGCGTACAAGCCGCCAGTCTTTCTGGAGAAGCTGCAGAACACGGGCGTGGCGGACGGCTACCCCGTGAGGTTGGAGTGCCGGGTCTCGGGGGCACCCCCACCGCAGATATTCTGGAAGAAGGAGAACGAGTCCCTGACTCACAGCACGGACCGCGTGAGGTGAGTGCCGGGCCCTGCCCACCCTCGGGTGTGGGGGTCCTGAGGCAGCAGGGCTCACCCCTGTGGGGCGCCCCCCCAGGATTGGAGAAGCCGGCCACCCCAGAGTACAGGGGCCATGCGGGCCTCCCAGCCCCGCCTGCGGAGGCTTTGTGAGGGCTCCCCGTGCCTCAGACACGGGCAGGTAACCCGCCTGCCGGGGGGGTTAGGGCAGAGCCTGCAGGTGTCCACTCCGTGCTCAGCTGCTGGAGCGGCCGCAGCCGCTGCAGGACATGCCGGGTGCCGTGAGCCACGGCTCGCAGCCCTGCTGAGGAGCCCGGCCGCCCTCACAGCAGGCCCTCTCCTGCAGCATGCACCAAGACCACCACGGCTACGTGTGCCTGCTCATCCAGGGTGCCACGAAGGACGATGCGGGCTGGTACACAGTGTCGGCCAAGAACGAGGCCGGGATCGTGTCCTGCACAGCCCGGCTCGACGTGTACAGTAAGTACCTCCCCGTGCTGGGCGCCCGAGGCCTCCCGGCCCCCACCGCAGACTCTGATCTGTCCCACACAGCCCTATAGCCTCCCACACTGAGACTTCACCGTGCTCTTTCTCTTTCTGTTTGTAGTTTCCCGACAGTAATAGTGACCCTCGCCAGGAGAACAGTGCCCAAGTATCGCTCAGAAACGCTGCGTGCAGCAGTGCCGCGTGTGCCTGTTTCTCTGGCGTGGGCTCCCCAGCTGTGCTTTCTCCCCCCAGGCTTCTAGGAACTAACGCTAGGCTCAGGCACAGTCACAGACGTGTCCATCTCATTACTGCATGGTGCACGGGGCCGCCTCTAACATTCCTCCTGTGTCCTGACCCGGCACAGCGTTGGGACCCACGCTGAACGGGGCCCATTGATGCTGCAGGGCGTATTTCCCATGGCTGAGCGCTTCGTGTGTGTGTGTGTGTGGCGTCTGAAGTAGTTTGGGAGTAGGCTTGTGTGTTTGTGTGTGTCTCCTTGTGTACGCACGTCCCTGATTTTAAAAAATCGTCCCTTTGGAGTTGACAGACTAGGTCAGTGTCCCTCTATGACAGTACCACCCTATGACAGTAGCACTCTGTGACAAGTAAACCCCGAGGAAAAATTCAGAACGGATTTCTGAATCAAGAAGTAGCTCTGTGAGATGCTTCAGTAACTATGACCTCAGCCAGCGCCCCCTCCCCAGTCCATCCAGAATTCCTGTCACTACTGTGGAAAGCCTACCCATGAGCTTTGAAGATTTCTTAAAAGGGGACCTAGGAAGCTTAGTGGCCATTTCCGAGGAGTCCCCAGGCTGCAGCGAGTACCGAGGTGCGGGTGAGCCGCATTGCCTGTTACCCCTGCGGTCTTCGCAGCCCGTGTAGACACGCTCCGTGACAGGGGCGTGAGGTGCAGAACCGTGCGGGCCTCTCAGGCCTCCTCGGGGCACGTGGGGTGGGCTGTGAGCACGCTCCTGGCCCCACCAAAGGCCCCGTGCCCCGCGGCAGAGCCCTCCCCGCCGCGGCCCTCACCTACGTATGCTTGGGTGTCTTGCAGCCCAGTGGCAGCAGCCACCGCCCAGCGCCAAGCCGAAGCGGGTGCGGCCGTCAGCCAGCCGCTACGCCGCGCTCTCCGACCAGGGCCTGGACATCCGGGCGGCGTTCCAGCCCGAGGCCGGCCCGTCTGCACTGGCGCTGAGCCCCGGCCTGGTGGAGAGCGAGGACCTGTGATCAGTGCCCTCGCGGGAGCACAGACCCAAACCATGCCACCTGGACCTGCCTCCTGCCGCGGGACGCAAGTGCACCGCGACTCTGACAGACAAAAGGGCACCGCAACTCTCCTTTTCTTCCTGTAAACCAAAACAGAGGCTGCGCACACGACGCCAGTAGATTCCACACTCGCCAGCCAGGTCAGACTCCGGGAATCGCTGTGATTCAAGGGGTCTGAAAAGCCAAAGCCCTCACGGAAAAGCGACCCCGCTCCGTGTTGTCCCAAGTGCCTTCAACACTGGCTCAGCACTGCCACCCCGCGTGAGCGCGGGGGCTTCCCAGAGGCGGCCCCACAGCAGGAGGGCACGACCAAGAAACCCACGCAAGTGCCTTGTCTGTGCAAACCGTTTTCTACTAAGTCGTACGAAGGAACCACTTGCTGCAGTCCTAGCAACATCCTGAGTTTCTGTCAAGGTTAAGACCTTCGTTAGCTTTTTCTTTATGTGTATTTTCCTTTTGTGTTGCCTTAGTAGGGAGCTTACATGCTGAAATCCGTAATGTACTCTGAAGAAAGCAGAAACAGACCACAGACCATTCCACGGAGGGCGTCTAGACCACCCAAGTGACCGCGGCAGGCGGGGCGTGTCGGGGTGAGGGGCTGGGGAGGAGCAGAGGGGAGAAGGGCGAGATGCAAGGCGCACGGTGACGGTGTCCATGCAGGTGGCAGGGGGGGCGGGAGCCAGGGGAGGTCAGGCTTCCCTTGGTTCTCTTCAAATTCCATCCACGACGCTGCCGTTCCTGAGTCAGGGAGTTGGGGTTCCAGCGGTGGGGGACCCTCGGGACACCGCAGGGTTGGAGCTGGAGGTGGGATGCACAGAGCAAGTTGGTAATGGGCTGAGCGGAGAGGTCGCCAGGGTCAGAGGCAGCCTGTGGGCACTCGTCTGCTGGGGGGCACAGGACTGAGCTAGAGCCAGGTGGGTGCCAGCGTGCATGTTCCGCACGGCGCCCGCGTAGCGGGTGGGAGCGTAATTTCACTTCCCTGCAGCCATGAGACCTCTGACTGAAGAAGGTGCTGGGCTCCCGGTCATCCCGAGGCCATCCAGAGTGCCCCTGACTCTGGTCAGCTGGACGGAGCGGATTCTGACCAGACTTGACAGTTTTAAGTCGGAACCAATCAACTTTAAACACGAGAAAATGGGGCCTGCTATGATATGATAATGGTACTTTGCTATGAAGAGAACACACTGTATTCCTTATGCAAAACACATTTATCTTTCATTATTTATGATAAAGCTGTCAAACTCTCTTAGCTCAGTTACTCGATATGTAGTATTTTTTAATGATTTTGTACCTGTGTGCCCCCGTGTAGCCCATTTCACTGCTTCACACACACAGCTCTCCACTTCCTTCTAGACACACCAAGCAAGCTCTGCGTGCCCAGTGTGAGCGCCGGTACCCGCAGCCTGGGCAGACGGGCACGCAAGGCTCTCCTGGACCTCTCTCTCTCGCAGAATTACGACTGATGTCTTCTCATACTTGCCAAATTTTTCCGAATGTGACATTTTGCTGATTTGCTGGGTTTGGGATTAAGCAGCATTATTTTGCCACCTTTCATGTATTTATAAAAACAATAAGTACTATCTTACTACTTTGGGTTGTCGTGCTGGTGTAATGTGGATTTAACAACAATAAATATTTAACAGATAAGAGCTGCAGTTTTGTGAAGCCCATGCTCAGTTTCAGGTCTCTCTCACAGCCTTGATGAACCCGTGCAGACTCAACCCACTGGTCTCTGCACTGCGCGCTCTCCTGGGTGCGGGAGGCCGGGACAGGCTCCGACTCCATGCAGAGACAGGCTCACGGGGCCACCCGCACCCCTTGGCATGGCAGCCCCTCCGTCCCCAAGCCCAGCACCAAGACCCGCGGCACACATCTTCACACATTCTAACTCTTGTCAGGAGAACCCGTGCTTCGAGGGACCACCAGAAGCGGGATCTGCAAAGTCCCGTCCACACAGAGCCTGGATGTGGTGCGGGGAAGAGGGAAGGTGGGTGCACCCAGGAGGGGGCTTGGGGGCCCTCTCGAAACCACGCCCGCCTCAGCACTTTACCTGATACGTGCATGACCCCGGTTTCTATGACCTCACAGGGAGCACCTTCACGCCATTTAACCGTCACCTCTCTCAGGAACTAAGCGCACCGCGCTATGGCTCAAGATGCCAGTCTAAGATGCTGAACACACTCCTCCCCACAGACACACCAGATCTACACACACACAAGTTTCCTCTAAAATGACCTCAGGTGAAAGGGGAAACCCCGCGTCAGTGATCCCCACCGCTCACATCAGGAGGGGACTGGCCCCGAGCTGCTCCCTGGGGAGTGAAGGGTGTGGACGCCTCATCAGGACCCCAGCTATTCAGCTCTGAGTCCAGCACCAGACTCACTCAGCTTTGAAAGCAAACGAGCGTTTCTGTCACCAGAGTTACGAGTATAAACACAGAGATCCTTCTTAGAAGGCTGCACACTCACCCAGGCCACAGGAAACCAGAGCCAACCAGTGGAGAAGCGCACAGACTGAAAGACGGTCGGGAATGAAACTGCAGTTTGTAGAGACTTAGATGGACCTAGAGACTGTCATATAATGAGTGAAGAGAGTCAGAACACAAATATCACACTAACGTGTACATGGGAAAGCTAAAAAAGTACATAGCTAACCTTACTTCCAACCTGAAATAGAAACAGGTGGAGAACACGGGTATGGATACCAAGGGGGAATGGAGGCGGGTGGGAGGAATTTAGAGATTGGGATTGACATATACATACGTAACTATTGCTGCTCTGTAAAAAATACATGAATATAGACATTTATGTATGTACAAAATTTCCCAAAGGAAGCATACACATGAGCAAAAGGCCCATGAAAACACACTCAGCAACATTCATTATGAGAGGAAGGCAAATCCGAAGTCCAGTGAGGTGTCACCTCACACGGCAGGCCAGCGTGGCCCTCTGACACGGAGAGGGGCCTCGCCCTCCATTCCAGGGGGATGGAAACGGGCGCAGCCACAGTGACAAGAGCATGGAGGTTCTTTAGAAAGCTAGACACAAGCACAGGATCCGGGAACTCCACTCCTGTGCTGGTACCCAGAGTGAGTCGTCATCCGAAATGACTTTTTCACCCCATTTTCTCAGCACTGCTATTGAAAACACTCAAGACATAGAGTCCACCAGACTGTCCACCCAAAGAGAAACAGAGACTTCATGGTACAGCTACTCACTGGGACACCACTCAGCTGCAAAGCAGACACAGCGTGAACAGACCAAGATAGTACCATACTTGGTGAGGTCAGACAGACGACCATCATAATAAAGCAGCACTGGAACATACAATTTATGAATTCAGACAAATGACCTAATTTACAAAACAGAACCAACTTAACAGGCATGGAAAACCAAACTGATTTGAAAAAAGATAAACCTGTGCAAAGTAACATATATCCAACAGATAATCACAAAGGACCTACCAAATTGCAAACAGAACTCTACTAAACTTGTTGTAATACATATGTGGGAATTAGAACTCCCAAAACAATAATGTATGTGTCTGTATACCAAAATCAAGTTCCTGTACACCTAGGAGAAACAACATTGGAGACCAACTCTACTCCCATATGAAAGATGGATGAAATTACGGGGGCAAAAAAAAAGTGTGGCATGAAGAAATGCCGCCGCCTTGTGGCAGTTTGGGGGAACTACAACTTTCTTTAAAAATGCTGTCGGGCAAATCAAATTCACAAGATCTGCAGGATCCTAAGTAAAACCCTCCTGCCTCAACTCTACAGAACATGGAAACCCTATTCAAAACTCTCTAACAACCCATGCCAGAACACAACCAGATAAAGACACACAGGCTTTGGGTGCTTCTTCCAGCACACTGCACTCTCACTGAAAACCCAGGAAGGGACTTTTCCCTGAAGAAAGTCTGTATCCATCCACATGAACGGATACGGAAGATAGAGGGCATATACACAATGTAATACGACTCAGCCATGAACAGGGAAACATTGTGCAACTTCAGGCCATCGGGAGGAGAGCAGACATGACCGTACAAAGTGAAGGAAGGGACACAAGGACCAAAAACTCTGATGTATCCATTTGACATGGAATCGAGACCCAGTACGAAAGGACTCATTTCCAAAAGACAAACAGCCTCACGGACTTCAAAAGGAAGCATAGGGTTACCAAAGGGAAAGTGCAGAGTGGAGACAAATTTTCTGGTTCCCAGAAACAGAAACACGACTCATAAAATGTTCAACATGGGCCCACCCTGGAGCACAAGGAAACCTGACTCAACACACTATTTTTTTTTTTAATAGAAATTTATTTAATTGGAGGCTAATTACTTTACAATATTGTATTGGTTTTGCCATACATCAGCATGTATCTGCCACAGATATACACGTGTTCCCCATCCTGAACCCCCCTCCCTCCTCCCTCCCCGTACCATCCCTCTGGGTCGTCTCAGTGCACCAGCCCCGAGCATCCAGTATCATGCATCGAACCTGGACTGGCGATTCATTTCATATATGATATTATACATGTTTCAATGCCATTCTCCCAAATCATCCCACCCTCTCCCTCTCCCACAGAGTCCAAAAGACTGTTCTATACATATGTGTCTCTTTTGCTGTCTCGCATACAGGGTTATCGTTACCATCTTTCTAAATTCCATATATATGTGTTAGTATACCGTATTGGTGTTTTTCTTTCTGGCTTACTTCATTCTGTATAATAGGCTCCAGTTTCATCCACCTCATTAGAACTGATTCAAATGTATTCTTTTTAATAGCTGAGGAATACTCCATTGTGTATACGTACCACAGCTTTCTTATCCATTCATCTGCTGATGGACATCTAGGTTGCTTCCATGTCCTGGCTATTATAAACAGTGCTGTGATGAACATTGGGGTACACGTGTCTCTTTCACTTCTGGTTTCCTCGGTGTGTATGCCCAGCAGTGGGATTGCTGGGTCATATAGCATTTCAGTACTTTTGCCTGGGCAGTCCCATGGATGGAGGAGCCTGGTGAGCTGCAGTCCAGTGGGTCACTGAGAGTCAGACACGACTGAGTGACTTCACTTTCATGCATTGGAGAAAGAAATGGCAACCCCCTCCAGTGTTCTTGTTTGGAGAATCCCAGGGACGGGGAGCCTGGTGGGCTGCCGCCTATGGGGTCGCACAGAGTCGGACACGACTGAAGCGACACAGCAGCAGCATGGCAGTTCTATTTGCAGTTTTTTAGGGACTCTCCACACTGTTCTCCATAGGGGCTGTACTAGTTTGCATTCCCATCAACAGTGTAAGAGGGTTCCCTTTTCTCCACACCCTCCCCAGCATTTATTGCTTGTAGGCTTTTGGATCGCAGCCATTCTGACTGGTGTGAAATGGTACCTCATTGTGGTTTTGATTTGCATTTCTCTGATAATGAGTGATGCTGAGCATCTTTTCATGTGTTTGTTAGCCATCCGGATGTCTTCTCTGGAGAAATGTCTGTTTAGTTTTTGGCCCATTTTTTGATTGGGTCGTTTATTTCTCTGGAATTGAGCTGCATGAGTTGCTTGTATATTTTTGAGATTAGTTGTTTGTCAGTTGCTTCGTTTGCTATTATTTTCTCCCATTCAGAAGCCTGTCTTTTTACCTTGGTTATAGTTTCCTTTGTTGTGCAGAAGCTTTTAATTTTAATTAGATCCCATTTGTTTATTTTTGCTTTTATTTCGAGTATTCTGGGAGGTGGATCATAGAGGATCCTGCTGTGATTTATGTCGGAAAGTGTTTTGCCTATATTCTCTTCTAGGAGTTTTATAGTTTCTGGTCTTACATTTAGATCTTTAATCCATTTTGAGTTTATTTTTGTGAGTGGTGTTAGAGAGTGATCTAGTTTCATTCTTCTACAAGTGGTTGATCAGTTTTTCCAGCACCACTTGTTAAAGAGATTGTCTTTACTCCATTGTATATTCTTGCCTCCTTTGTCGAAGATAAGGTGTCCATAGGTGTGTGGATTTATCTCTGGGCTTTCTATTTTGTTCCATTGATCTATATTTCTGTCTTTGTGCCAGTACCATACTGTCTTGATGACTGTGGCTTTGTAGTAGAGCTTGAAGCCAGGCAGGTTGATTCCTCCAGTTCCATTCTTCTTTCTCAAGATTGCTTTGGCTATTCGAGTTTTTTTGTATTTCCATACAAATTGTGAAATTATTTGTTCTAGCTCTGTGAAAAACACCATTGGTAGCTTGATGGGGATTGTATTGAATCTATAGATTGCTTTGGGTAGTACACTCATTTTTACTATATTTATTCTTCCAATCCATGAACATGGTATATTTCTCCATCTATTAGTGTCCTCTTTGATTTCTTTCACCAGTGTCAACACGCTATTATAACAGCCTAGATTGGAAGACAACCAGAAAAAGAACTCAGGTACTTCTGTGGGTAAGGGAAGGAGGATGCTGGACACCTAGTTAGGAAACAGAATACGTGTAAAGAAACCCAAAAGAGCCCACAGCACTGTCGGTTACCTCGACACACCTCCAGAATGAAGATAAAAACTAAATGCCCACTGTACTCCCCTCACGCCTCGGGGATTTGTTGGCTGTCCATCACCCTTGCAGGCCGAGCAGGCCTGGGTCCCAGGGAGCTGGAGAGGATCTGCCAGTCAGCCGCATGGCCCCATGGACCTGGAGTGCCCAGGGACCCTGCAGGAGTCCACCATCTCCAGACCAGATGGGCACTCCTGCCTGAAAACCAAGCTGATTTCACCCAAGCCAATGGGGAGCCTCCGGGCTGGAAGAGCACTGAGACGTCCCCTGGGTTCTGTGGCTCCCCATGAAGCAGGGAGTGTTCCCGTTCCCACCCTCCTTCCATAGGGTTCACCCCTCCTGTGGATGACAGCACCCCTCAGCAGAGTGATGCTGCAGGCATTGGGATGTGTCCACGGGGGAATGGCTCCAGGGAAGATGCAGTGATACACAAGCTTTGGGTGTTTCTTCTGCACACTGCACTCCATTGACAACCTAGGAAAGGACTTTCTCTGAGGCTCTGGTTGCTGGAGCAACCACAGTGGGGCAAGAAGTGGGGCAGGAAAAAAGCCCCCCTTGTGGCAGCTTTTCGTTACAACAACTTGAAAGCCGGTGCTCATGGGCTCCTCATATTCACAAGGCCTGTGGGGTTGTAAAGGACTCCTGCCCTCAAGGAATGTCCTGGGATAGACCATCAGAGAAGAACTCAAAACAGGGCAGACTTACAAGAAGCCAGCTTCAACAGGTAAATGGGACTCTCACTGTATGACTTACAAAAGCACATAGGAAGATAATCCACATCTTTAATTGGTAAATCAAGGTAAATCACCACTGTGAGGTGCTGTTTCCTCCCACCCATCAGAACAGCCACCATCCAAGAGATGTACACAGAATAAATGCTGCTCGGGACGTCCAGAAAAGGGAATCCTCCTTCACTCTTGCTGGGGATGGAAATGAGGGCTGCCACAAGCAAACATTACAGGGTTTCTTTAAGAAGCAAAACATAGAGGAACCATATGATCCACTCATCCACCTCTATGATGCTGAGACCCAGTGAAAATCATAACTCAAAATGACACGCACATCCCTACTTTCATGGCACCACTATTTACAACAGTCAAGACACAGAAGCCACCAAAATGTCCATCTGGAGAAAAAGGAAGACGAAATGGTATAGCTCTAAAGTGCAACACTACTCAGCTATAAACAGAAGGAAACAGCGTCACTGACAGCAGCATGGATGGGCCGAGAGATGGCCAGGCGCAGTGAGGCACGTCAGAGAGGAGGGAATAGCGCAGCGCATCACTGACACGTCGGCCCTGTGGATGCACACAAAGGAGCTAATTTACCGAACAGGAGCAGACTAACATACAGAGAATACAACTTTGATTTTTTTTAAATGGGAGGGGCCAGGGATAAAATGAGATTTTGACATAAACATATACACACTAACTTGTATCAAACATAATTAAAAAGAACTTAATAGCACAGGGAACTCTACTAAACCTACTGTCACAACATTTGTGGGAATTAGAACTGCCCCCTCCCCCCCAAACAATTATGGCTCAGACAGTAAAGTGTCTGTCTACAATGCGGGAGACCTGGGTTCAAGCCCTGGGCTGGGAAGATCCCCTGAGAAGGAAATGGCAATCCACTCCAGTACTATTGCCTGGAAAATCCCAGGGACAGAGGAGCCTGGTAGGCTACAGTGTAAACAGGCAAGAATACTGGAGTGGGTTGCCATTTCTTTCTCCAGGGGATCTTCCCAACCCAGGGGTCGAACCCAGGTCTCCTACCCTGGCAGGTGATTCTTTACCACTGCAGCCCTAGGGAATCCCTGTAGAGAGAGGTATCCTATGTTATACCTCGAATAACAGAAGGGTGCCATGAATATTCACTGGAAGCACTGATGCTGAAGCTCCCATACTTTGTCCACCTGACATGAAGAGCCAACTCACTGGAAAAGACCCTGATGCTGGGAAAGATTGAGGGCAGCAGAAGCGGGTGACAGAGGAGGAGATGGATGGATGGCATCATCAACTCAAGGGATGTGAGTCTGAGCAAACTCCAGGAGATAGTGAAGTTCAGGGAAGCCTGGCGTGCTGCAGTCCATAGGGTTGCAAAGAGTTGGACACAACTTAGTGACTGAACAACAATGAATACCATGTTAAAAAGAAAGAGAGCATATAACTAGGGAAAACCTGTATTGGAGTGGGAAGGTAGAATCCCAGGACAAAGGAACTCAAGAGTGTGATATTAAGCAAAGTCCTATAGAAGGTAACCATGTTTGAATCAAATGTGGGAACCTTAAAGACACAGAATCATAGTTTCAAGCTGTCCCATCAGGGGAGGGGTAGGGGAGAGACTGGCATAGTAATGCACACACCCCCCCCCATACCAGTGAATCCCTGGAGAAGGGCATGACAACCCACTCCAGTATTCTTGCCTGGAGAATCCCATGGACAGAGAAGCCTAGCAGGCTATAGTCCACGGGCTCACAAGGAGTTGACACAACTGAGCATGCATGCAAAAAGTGCAAAACACCAGTCAATCAGTATACCCCCCCCCCCATACCAGTGAATCCCTGGAGAAGGGCATGACAACCCACTCCAGTATTCTTGCCTGGAGAATCCCATGGACAGAGAAGCCTAGCAGGCTATAGTCCACGGGCTCACAAGGAGTTGACACAACTGAGCATGCATGCAAAAAGTGCAAAACACCAGTCAATCAGTATCTGCCCCCAGGGGACATAAAATCCAGGCTTTCGGTTGGCAGGCACATCTCTAGGGCACCCTATCAACAAAGACACAAAGGTGGTTTGTCATGGGAATGAAAGCACAGCAATACCAAGACTAATATGCAATTTAAAAGAAATGGCAAGAGTTCCAAGGAAATCTGGGTAGAGACCTGACAGGTTCTGCTACATATACGTATCCTGGTGCACAAGTACAAGAATTGACTTCGGTTAACAGTAGGGTTACATGCTCACTTTACAAGTTACCTACCCATTTTCCCCAAATGTCTACCAATTTATACTACCAACAGAGATGTGACATTTAACAGACCCTGTTGGTCTACAGCCTTCACAACCTGACAAGTGGAACTGTGGTCCACAGACCATCAGCATCAACTTAGAAATTTGTTAGAAACGTAGCTTCACAGACTCCCTGTAGATCTGCTGAGTCAGAAGCTGCAATGTTAAAAGATCATTCGATGTTCAAAAAAAAGTCTGATAATTCCAGTGATATGGAGCAGGGCTTCTCAAATTTTAATATAAATCCCTTAAAGATCAGGGATTATTTTTGCCACTTGAATGTCAAGTGACCTCTGAGCATGGTCTTGATTTCAGTTCAGTCGCTCAGTCGTGTCCGACTCTTTGCGAGTCTTGATTTGCATACCACTAATTGGTTTGAACTTAATGTTCAATACCAGTGGCTGTGTTGCCTTTTCTGCAAAATTCCCATTTTGTATCTTTTGTCCGTTTTCCCACTGCGTTATTATGATTTGTCATTCACTGGATACTCTTCATTAGTTATCTGTGTTGCATAAAATCCTCTCTCAGTTTGTAATCAGCCTTTTTTGGGGGGGCTGTTTTTAAGGTGTTTTGCTATAACAGAGGAGGGTCTTGATGTTAACACAGTTTAACCAACCCTTCCTTTTTGTGTTTAAGAACTCCTGCCACATCCCAGGGTCTGAAAAGTGTCCACCAGTGGACAGGTGCGCCTTGGACAGCACGGGTCTGAGCCTCCAGGTGTCGTCTGTTCATATGCTGTCCAGTAGCAAATGCTCGGGGCCATTGACTGAGGCGGGAACACCTGGGACACAGCTCCACGGGGACAAACGCCCACACTGTCCCGGGCTCAACTGCACCTTCTGCCAAGCATGTGGACATTTAGGGCTTTTCCCACAGGGAACCGAGGTTTGTGATGGGAGTTAAAGTCCCAAATTTAATTTCTTCCCTCACAAGCTTTGCCTTCTCAACCCACCAGCCCACAAATTCACTCTTGTTCGAGGAACCAAAGACTCCTGCATGACTCACTTCAGTTGCTCAGCCATATCCGACGATTTTCAACCCCATGGACTGCAGCACGCCAGGCCTCCCTGTCCATCACCAACTCTGAGAGCGTGCTCAAACTCATGTCCATCAAGTCGGTGATGTCATCCAACCATCTCATCTTCTGTCATCCCCTTCTCCTCCTGCCTTCAATCTTTCCTAGCATCAGGGTCTTTTTCAATGAGTCAGTTCTTCACATCAGGGGCCAAAGTATTGGAGTTTCAGCTCCAGCATCAATCCTTCCAGTGAACACCCAGGACTGATTTCCTTGAGGATGGACTGGTTTGATCGCCTTGCAGTCCAAGGGACCCTCAAGAGTCTTCTCCAACACCACAGTTCAAAAGCATCAATTCTTCGGCACACTCAGCTTTCTTTGTAGTCCAACGCTCACATCCATACGTGACTACTGGAAAAACCATCGCTTTGACTAGACAGACCTTTGTTGGCAAAGTAATGTCTCTGCTTTTTAATATGCTATCTAGGTTGGTCAGAGCTTTTCTTCCAAGGAGTAAGTGTCTTTTAATTTCATGGCTGCAATCGCCATCTGCAGTGATTTTGGAGCCCTAGAAAATAAAGTCTGTCACTGTTTCCATTGTTTCCCCTTTCATTTTCCATGAAGTGATGGGACTGGATGCCATGATCTTCATTTTTTGAATGTTGAATTTTAAGCCAGCTTTTTCACTCTCCTCTTTCACTTTCATCAAGAGGCTCCTCAGTTCCACTTCACTTTCTGCCATTAAGGTCGTGTCAACTTCGTATCTGAGATTATTGATATTTCTCCCGGCAATCTTGATTCCAGCCTGTGCTTCATCCAGCTCGGCATTTTGCATGATGTATTCTGCATATAACTTAAATAAGCAGGGTGACTATATATGGCCTTGAGCGCTCCTTTCCTAATTTGGAACCAGTCTGTTGTTCCAGTTCTTACTGTTGCTTCTTGACCTGCATACAGATTTCTCAGGAGGCAGGTCAGGTGGTCTGGTATTCCCATCTCTTTCAGAATTTTCCACAGTTTATTGTGATCCACACATTTATGTGCACTTAAGTCCCAGTTCCTGTGCAGAGTGGGCATGGGGCAGAAGGGGGACTCGGTGACTCGTCCACATGGGCAGGGAAGCTGGCTTGTTCCTGCCCAGTGGTAGACTTTTCCACAGTTTATCGTGATCTACACAATCAAAGGCTTTAGCGTAGTCAATAAAGCAGAAGTAGGTGTTTTTCTGGAACTTTCTTGCTTTTTCAATGAACCAACAGATGTTGGCAAATTGATCTCTGGTTCCTCTGCCTTTTCTAAATCCAGCTTGACCATCTGGAAGTTCACAATTCATGTACTGTTGAAGCCTGGCTTGGAGAATTTTGAGCATTACTTTGCTAGCATGTGTTGCTGCTGCTAAGATGCTTCAGTCATGTCCAACTCTATGTGACCCCTCACAGACGGCAGCCCACCAGGCTCCCCTGTCCCTGGGATTCTCCAGGCAAGAACACTGGAGTGGGTTGCCATTTCCTTCTCCAATGCATGAAAGTGAAAAGTGAAAGTCCAGTCACTCAGTCATGTTTGACACTTAGCGACCCCGTGGCCCTACCAGGCTCCACTGTCCATGGGATTTTCCAGGCAAGAGTACTGGCTATCATGAGAGATGAGTGCAATTGTGTGGTACTCTGAACATTCTTTGGCATTGCCTTTCTTTGGTATTGGAATGAAAACTGACCTTTTCTAATCCTGTGGCCACTGCTGAGTTTTCCAAATTTTCTGGCATATTGAGTGCAGCACTTTGACAGCACCATCTTTTAGGACTACTAGCTCTTTTTATTTGCAACACATGGTATCCAGCAGAAATGACACTCAGAATGCCTTCCTTCCAGAAAACCTTCCCTCAACCAGGGCGTTGTGACCCAGCGCTCCTATCAGCTAGCTAGTCTCAGGTTCTTCCTTGGATTCCCCTGGCTCCCCCAGGCCCCGCCTCCCTTGAAAACATCACATGAGTTGCCTGGCCTCCACACCCAGGCCCCGCCTCCCTGGAGGGTAACCTCACGGGACTTGCCTGGCTCCACCCCCAAGCCCCGCCTCCCTTGTGAACTGCAAGTGGTTCCCCGGGCTCCCATGGGCCCCATCTCCCTGGCCAAGAATTGCATGGGGCTCGTGGCCTGTGTCAGGTGCTACACAGATAGGCAGTTGTCACCATCAGCTCCTCGCTCTGACCTGGCACACTCTTCATGCCTTCATTACCATTTATGCGTAGATGAGCTGTGTGTGTTCTTCCCAGCACCCTCCAGGACGTTCCTTCAGTTCAGTTCAGTTGCTCAGTCATGTCCGACTCTTTGCGACCCCATGAATCGCAGCATGCCAGGCCTCCCTG
>SJYT01063002.1:6208-23021 GCA_006410635.1 Cephalophus harveyi
CATTTGTTTATTTTTGCTTTTATTTCCAGTATTCTGGGAGGTGGATCATAGAGGATCCTGCTGTGATTTATGTCGGAGAGTGTTTTGCCTATGTTCTCCTCTAGGAGTTTTATAGTTTCTGGTCTTACGTTTAGATCTTTAATCCATTTTGAGTTTATTTTTGTGTGTGGTGTTAGAAAGTGATCTAGTTTCATTCTTCTACAAGTGGTTGACCAGTTTTCCCAGCACCACCTGTTAAAGAGATTGTCTTTACTCCATTGTATATTCTTGCCTCCTTTGTCGAAGATAAGGTGTCCATATGTGTGTGGATTTATCTTTGGGCTTTCTATTAATTTTTGTTTTAAACAGTTTTCTTCTAAAGAGGCTAAAATGACAAAATATGTCTAATATTTACCCACTTTACTTTCAATTTCTAAATCTCTTCATTCCTTTGTTCAGATTCAGATTTCCACCCCTTACCATTTTTCTTTATCCGAATAACTTTCCTTCAGAAGTCTTATACTACAGATTTGCTGGAAATTACTTTCTAAATTTTGGTTTATCTAAAGAAGTTTTCATTTTGCCTTCATTTCTGAAAGATTTTTTGCCAAGTATAGAATTTTCATTTAACATTTTTCTGACCCAGTTCTTTAAAGACGTTGCTCCATTGTTTTCCAGCTTGCATTTTTTTTTCTGCTAAGAAATATGCTATCATTCTTATCTTTGTTCGTCTGTATGTAACAGGTCTTTTTCTCTCTGGCTGCTTTTGAAATTATTTTTTATTTATTGGATTCCAGGAATTTGATTATCACTTGAGGTGATTTTCTTTATGTTTCCTTTATATGAGTTTGCTGAGCTTCTAGAATGTGTAACTTTCTCAGTTTCATCAAATTTGTAGAAACTTTGGTCATTAATTCCCCACCTTTTTCTGTTTCTCCTCCTCTCTTTTTGTAACTCCAACTATATATTTACTAAGCTGTTTGATATTGTCACTCAGTCCACTGATTCACCGAAATTATCATTTTTTTCTCTTTGTACTTCGTTTTGGGTGCTTCTATTGCTATCTTTTCCAAATAACTAATTTTTAAAAATTTAGTGGGCATGTCTAATTCTATCCAATATGCATTTTAAATGCTTTGCTCTTTAACTTTGTAAGTTTCCTTTCATTTTGTTTTTATCTTTCATTTCAGATTTCTTCTCTACCTTTTTGAACATATGGAATGTATTTACAATAATCATCTTAACGTTCTTCTTGTTGGCTAGTTCCATCATCTCTGTCATTTCTGTGTGTGTGTCTGTTGGATTTTTTCTTATGATTATAGGTTATGGTTTCCTGTTTTCTCACATACCTAATAATATTTGGGAAGGGGTACTGGATATCATGAAGTTTACAATTTGGTTTGGGATGCTAGATTTTTTGTTTTCTTTGTACAGTTTTGACTTTTTTCTAGTTCACACTCAATATTATTTGAAATCAACAGGACCTTTGATCATCCATCTATGCCTTGTTAGGGCATGCCAGAGCACCCTGCAGGATAAGGCTGATTTCATCCCATCACTGAGGTGATACACTTTTGTGTGCTTTGGTTGATCAACTGTTTATTGCATGCCTTTTTACTCTGCCCATTGGGCACATGAACTATTCTCAGCTCTGCATGAATTCTGGAATTTTTTCCGTCTATAGCTTTTCAGTGTGTTTTTTTCCCTCTCCCCTTGGTTATTTTCCTCTTTCTCTGTCTTGTGTATGGAGATCAATACTCAGTTAAATAGTTAAGGTATTATCTCCACAAAAATCCAGACATTTCTTTATGGAGTTACTTCTTCTCCTCTCTTTTCTTTCCTGAAGATTCTAATCAACTCTGCCCCCCTTGAAAAGGGACAGAGATTCAAACTTCATCCTCTCAACTCAGAAACACTGGTTGGCTCTGTTTGAGTTCCTCTTCCCTTTGCTACAGCCTTATATTGTATCCAGACCTGGGTTCAATCCCTGGGTTGTGAAGATCTGCTGGAGAAGGAAATGGAATCCACTCCAGTACTATTGCCTGGAAAATCCCATAGACAGAGGAGCCTGGTAGGCTACAGTCCATGGGGTCGCAAAGAGTCAGACACGACTGAACGACTTCACTTTTCCTGTGAGCTACGCCACTATAGGGATCATCTCATTTGTTGTCATTTTCTATGCATCACAGTGCTGCACTGTCTGTAGCCCAGTGTCTGAAAAGCCACTGTTTGATTTATTTTGTCCATTTTTCTAGGTGTTCCAAGGAAGGTCTATCATGAGAAGAGGCAAAAGCAAAGATCTCCTCATAAAGAGCTTTGATTTAGGCAATAAGGATCTTTGACTTTATCTCAAATGCAAATGTAAGTCACTATAAGATATTAAGAAGATGGTGAAGTCAGAGCAAAATTAGGAGAAAGTGTTTGGACACTTTCTCAAGGAACATTGCCAGTGTTCATCCTTTGAGAGGAATTAGAGTTTGATATCAGTCCCAGAAAGAGAATTTTGAAGCAGTAGAAAAAATAGACAAACACTGCATTTGGAGTTAGAATGCTTATAGAGAATAAGTCCTGGTTCTGCCAGCTACTAATTATGTTGCCTTAGAAATTTTAATGAATTAGTTATTTAGTAGGTGACACAGGTCAATGAACTTGCTTCCTCACCAGCAAAATATTGGTAAAACCAACTCTCTCATAGGCCTTCTGGGAGAAGCAGCTGGAGATAAGAATAGTCAAATATGTAGAAGTCAGGATATGAAAGTTCTAATTCCATTTTAGCCACTAATGTGCTGTGTCAACTGCAAGCATAGAAAGATTACCACTGGAAGAGAGCTTATAATTAATTAATTTTAATACCTTTAATCTGTAAATAAGAAAAATCAGACCTTGAACTTTTTCTATTTAATTTATGATTTTCTTCACTTATAAAATTATTATAGGCTTTGAAAATGAAAACATGTACCAGACCTCAAGTTTTAAGTTGGTTTTAAAAACCAACAAAAATGTAAAGTTTTATTCATATTTAAAAAGCAAAAGAAAGGGTCTTAGACTAGTCTGTGACTTCATTGAAAACATATAGCTTGTGACCCTAAATTCTTTTGCTTATGAATATGGGTGATAAAGTTGGAAACTAGCCAAGAATGTGGAAAGAAGGCAAATAGTTCACTTTCTTCCAGAGAAAGTATGATTGGTGATAAGAAATACAGTGGTAAATATTTTTCATATCCTGTACCACAGTTTAGAAGAAATAAATTCAATGTCATCATAAACTAAAGATACAACTATCATAAAACATTTAAGATTCTTCTGAGAAAACTTGAGATGGGAGTTCAGGGTAATACCAAAATGAAAGTATTATTCTCTTAAGGAAGCTTAGTTAAGACCTGTTTTTATGATTTCTAGCTTAGTGGCAAGCCATAATCCCTTTGTAGTTACAATATTAAATTATTGTTATTTTATATCATTTACTCTTTTACCTCTCCACGTTAAAAGTGAGTTTTTATTGTTTTTGCTCCCAGGGAATATGGAATAAGTATATTTTTTTCTATTTTTCTGCTAAGTAACTTCCCTGGTGGCTCAGTCTGTAAAGAATCCGCATGCATTGCAGGAAACCCGGGTTTGATCCTTGAGTTGGGAAGATCACCTGGAGAAGGAAATGGCAATCCACTCCAGTATTGTCACCTGGGAAATCCCATGGACAGAGGAGCCTGGTGGACCGCACAGAGGAGCCTACAGTCCATAGGGCTCCAAGTGCAATTAAATATAAGATATAAAATAAATGTGAGAATACTTTGAAAGATAGAAGATAGTGGTCAGGGTGGGATCTCAGGATCCAAGAACCCACATAAAGGGGAATTTACCAGGTATCTTCTCTGCCTCTCACACAAGATGCACAAAGGAAGTGAAGAAGAAGTCAGAAACCTGGAAACATCAAAGAATACAAACAACTCCCATCCCTGGCAAATCTCATGTTCCCCAAGTAGGGAGTCTCTCACCAGCGCAGTGTGAGTGGGGAGGCTAGACTTCCCTCCTCAACAGGCCTTAATAAGACTCCCCAAACTCCTACCGAGGTGGTTTCAGAGAAGGCTAAGCAAGAAGGCTGAATTTTACCAAGCCCAGTATTAATGAGGGACCCCACATGCAAGTTCCCTTGTCAGCCTCCCTGGACACTGATGGCAGTGGGGGGAAGCTTGTTAGTGCTGGGCAGTTGGAATTTCCACTTCCAGCTTGAGTGATACCAGAGGAGGCAGAGGGAAGAGTAAAAACTTTAACCCCTGCTCACCAGGAACAAGGCCACCCTCTGCCCCACGGTATCATTATCTTTTATCCTTCCAGCCAGCTTGAGATACTTAGCTGGAAGTGGTGTGCTAAGCTACTTCAGTTGTGTCTGACTCTTTGTGATCCCATGGACTGTAGAAACTGCCAGACTCCTCTGCCCATGGGATTCTCCAGGCAAGAATACTAGAGTGGGTTGCCATGCCTTCCTCCATAGGTAAAAGTGGAAATTCCCACAAGTACTCAGCACTAGGAGAAGGCAATCGCACCCCACCAGTACTCTTGCCTGAAAAATCCTATGGACGGAGGAGCCTGGTAGGCTGCAGTCCATGGGGTCGCAAAGAATCGGACACGACTGAGAGACTTCACTTTCACTTTTCACTTCCATGCATTGGAGAAGGAAATGGCAACCCACTCCAGTGTTCTTGCCTGGAGAATCCCAGGGATAGGGGAGCCTGGTAAGCTGCCATCTAGGGGGTCGCACAGAGTTGGACATGAGTAAAGCGATGCAGCAGCAGCAGCAGCACTCAACACTAACAAGCTTACCCCCTACGCCCATCAGTATCCAGGGAGACTAAGAAGGGAACCCGGATGTCTATTCCCACCCAGAAGTAATGAGGCAGTCTCCTCCACATTTTTTTCCTGCCAAAAGCAGGGCCTGAGAAAACAACTAAAATGAGAGGTTTAAATAATACTGAGTTTCATAACATAGTACCCCAAATGTTCAGATTTCAGTAGAAAGCTTACTTATCATACCAATAATCAGAAAGATCTCCAGCTGAATAGAAAAACAATCAGTAAATGCCAGCTTGAAGATGACAGACCCTAGAATTATCTGCCAAAGTAGTCATCACACAAATGCATCAGTAAGCAACTATGGACATGATTGAAACAAGTGAAAAAATACAGATCATCAGCAAAGAGAAAATACAAAGAGAAGCTAGATGGAAAGTTTAGAACTGAAAATACAATATCTGAAATAAAGAAGTCAGAAGATAGTATGAGAGAAGAAGGGAGGGAACAGAGAAAAGAAGGAGAAAGGGATAATAGAACAATAGCTGCTCAATCTGAGCATCAACAAGGATAAAACAGTCTGAAAAAGGAAAATGAACAGAGCCTCAGAGACCTGTGGGACTGTACTAATTAATGTTATGTGGTGACTAGCCTAGGCCATAGTATCCAGATCATTTGTCAAACATTAATCTAGATATTGTTGTGAAGGTATTTTTTAGATAAGATTAACACTTAAATCAGTAGATTTTGAGTGAAGCAAATTACTCCTCATAATGTGAGTGGGCTGGATACAATCATTTGAAGCCTTAATAGAAAAATAATTACCTCACCAGATAAAGAGGGAATTCTTGCCAGCAGACAACTCTGGACTTGAGCTCAAACACTTCTCTGGGTTTCCAGCCTGCCAGCCTACCCTGTCGATTCTGGACTTGCCAAGCCTCCACAAATGTGTGTGCCAGCTCCTTAAAATCTCTCTCTCTGTAGAGAGATAGACACATCGATAGAATGATAGAGCTAGCCAGGAAAGAGGACAGAAAAAGTGCTGAAAGAAATGATGGTGGAAAACTTCATAAATTTAGCAGAAGACATAAAATACAGATTCAAGAAATTGAGTGAAACCCAAAGAGGATAAACTCAAAGAAATCCACACCAAGAAATGCCACAAACTCCTGTGAACTTAAGACAAAGATCACATCTGTAACGCAGTGAGTAAGGAAATTACACCTTTTCTATAGACAAAAAGTAATTCAGATGACAATGGATTTCTCTGACCAGATATCATGGAGGCCAGAAGAAAGTGCCACAGTATTTTTCAAGGTCTAGAAGAAAAGAAATATTAAGCAGAAACCAAACATGGCCGCAACATGATTTTGGACTTCTAGCCTCCAAAGCTGTGGCAAACCTAGACAGTGTATTAAAAAGCAAAGACATCACTTTGCTGATGAAGGTCTATAGTCAAAGCTATTATCTTTCCAGTAGTCATGTACAAATGTTAAGAGTTGAACCATAAAGAAGGCTGATCACTGAAGAATTGATGCTTTTGAATTGTGATGCTGGAGCAGACTCTGGCGAGAGAGTCCCTTGGACAGCAAGGAGATCAAAGTAGTTGATCCTAAAATAGTTGATCCTATAAACCCTGAATACTCATTGGAAGGACTGATGCTGAAGCTGAAGTTTCAATACTTTGGCCACCTGATGGGAAAAGCTGACTCATTGGAAAATACCCTGATGCTGGGAAAGACTGAAGTCAGAAGGAAAAGAGGGCAACAGAGGATGAGATGGTTGGATAACATCACTGACTCGGTGGACGTGAACTTGTGCAAACTCTGGGAAATAGTGAGGAACAGGTAGACCTGGCTCGCAGCAGTCCATGGGGTCACAAAGAGTCAGACACAACTTAGAGAGACTGAACAACAACCACCTCCAAATGATGAGAGAGTAAATGTCTGTTGTTTAAACCACCCAGTCTGTTATAGTTTGTCATGGCAGCCTGAACTGCTCACCCAGGGAGAAACTGGTTTAAGGGTATACAATGTTTCTGTATTATTTCTAACAACTTCCTGTGATTCTATAAGCATATAAAAATTAAAAGTTTAATTAAAGATTAATAAAAATTTACATAAATACCCTGAAAATGAATCTTGTCTTGCAACTGTTTTTAGAATGTCTTCATATTCCTTAAGATAATACCTCCCATTTATATGATTCAACATTGTTTCAGGTGTTTTAGAGATGATGAAACTGCAACTTCTAGCTGGAAGATAGTTGCAGAATCACTAAGAGTTCAAGTTTTGGCACTGACTCGGGGCTTTCTTCCATTTCAACCAATCTGCCTTGAGAATCACAAGTTTGCCTAGCAAGCTAAGAGGATGAATTGCTTCTCTATCCCTAACAGTAAAGTTAAAATCAATGAAGAATTAATTATATGGGAATATATTAGGTCCAAGCTGACAATATCGGAAGCAGTGTGACTTTCCACCTCCTAAGGAGCAATCAAAGTTGATTTGACTGGTCCTTGATTGAAGATGCATCTGAACAGGAGATGCTTAGATAGCCGACTCAATGGAAGTGAATCTGAACAAACTCCAGGAGGACAGAGGAGCCTGGCATAGTGGCTTGGTTGGTAAAGAATCTGCCTGCAATGCAGGAGACCTGGGTTCGATGCCTGGGTTGGGAAGAAACCCTGGAGAAGGTAATGCAACCCATTCCAGTACTCTTGCCTGGAGAATTCCATGGACAGACGAGCCGGGCAGGCTACCGTCTATGAGATTGCAAAGGGTCAGACACGCTTGTGTGACTAACTATATTAGGTCCAAGCTGACAATATTGGGAGCAGAGTGACTTTTCATCTCCCAAGGAACAGTCAAAGTTGATTTGACTGGTCTTTGACTGAAGATGCATCTGAGCAGGAGATGGTTAGATAGCCAACTCAGTGGATGTGAATCTGAGCAAACTCTGGGAGACAGTGGAGGACAGAGGGGCCTGGCATGCTGTAGTCCAAGGTGTCACAGTCTGATTTAGCAACTGAACAACAGCACCTGGACAGGACACCTCTGAGAAGGCAGGGGAAGTATGGATTCAAGGGCTTCACGAGCACACAAGGGTTAACCTCCAGTTAGTTATTCCAGCCCCAGCCCTCCAGATGAGGCTTTCCTGTGCACACCCTCTGCATGTAGAGCTTGTAGCAAAAACCGTCTCCACAGAATACGTTCAAGTATAACTATGTAAGGAATGTATGGGGGAAAGTAGTGATCCTCTGTTTGCTTTTCATTAGGAATGGATTCCTGGTATTCACTGTCCCAAGCAGAAAATCAAGGCCAGTTCCTAAAAACCAACTGTCTTTCTTTTGTGGGCCTGGGCCAGGCTTATAGAAAATATTGTAGGATGCAAATTAATGGAGCTGGGCTCAGAGTCCTCTTGCTCCAGCTGCACTCCCTGTGTTGGGAATCGAATAGAGTGGCAGGTTCTACCTTTCAGCCAAGAGCCCAAGGTTTTATTTTGCATTTGAGAATTCAGGACAGAAAGAGATTCCTGAGTAATTGTTATTTTGTGTGAACACACAGTAAGCTAAACTTACTTTAACAAGAGCCCATTTGAATTCAGAAATTGGCAGATGTATGTATTGACCAGTCATGATATTTGACTCACTGTTAGGACTTTAATTTCCTTCTTCAGGCTGTCAATCACCAAGGTGCTTTGACAAGAGACTTTTAAAATGTAGAATGGAACTAAGTTATTCACCATGTTGAGGACAGCTATGAAAACCAGAATTTATCTTTCAGGTAGTCTGATGGCTCATTTGGACCTTTCATTTAACAAGAGGACCCAGTAAACAAATGATCCCCAACATCAACCTGAGCATTTTACATGATGGACGTGCCACAAGTCACGTCATGTAACATTAAAACAGTACACATTGGGGCAGTTGTAGTGGCCTCTTTGTCCATCTCTACTGTCAAGACTTTCCATCCCCCGTCATCACAACCATACTGCAGAAGACCACTGGAGCAGAGGACAGTGACTTTGCTCAGGGCATTCATATCATCTGGATTTGTTCATTTCTTAATTTGCTAGTAAAAATAATAGCTTTGTTGTTTAATTGCTAAGTCGTGTCCAACTGTTTTGCAACCCCAAAAAAGTAACCCACTAGGCTCCTCTGTCCATAGGGTTTCCCAGGCAAGAATACTGGAGTGGGTTGCTATTCCACTCGGGAAGATCTCCAGGGGATCCTCCCGACCCAAGGATCAAACCTCCCGACCCAAGATCTCCAGGGGATCCTCCCGACCCAAGGATCAAACCCTTCTTTACCATCTCCTGCATTGCGGGTGGATTCTTTCCTGTTGTGCCATCAGAGAAGTCCAACAATCATAGCTACTACTTATTAAATTGCAATAATTTACCATGTACTGACAACTGATGAGACATTGTGTCAAGTGATATTTTAAAATGCTAGGCTTTATTGGAATAAGCATCTTACTACACATTCACAGTGATCATAGATAATAAATATCTATGTATTTATTATCTCATTATCTCATTTATGCCTCACAAGAACTGAAGAGGTGCATCGGGTTAACACTGAGAAAACTGAGCAGATAAATACATATCCTGAAGTTGCCTATCTGGCAAGTACAGAGGCAGAAGTGTTAAGTCTGGCTCTTAACACCCATGTTTTTTCTCCCATTCAACTTGTATTGACATTGAAACAGGACTGAGAGATTATTGTGTTGAAACAGAGTATCAGAATATTGAATTCTGATTCTGAATCCCTACAATTTTTAAAACCTCTGATATGGCCCATGTGTAGCAAGATAGAGGAATCCATTATGCTGAAGTAAGTGTCTTTAAACATTTTTTCACAATTACCTTTATTAGTTGGTGACATTTTCTCTCCCTTTTTGGAAGTTAAGTCCTGGACATTTGGTTTCTCAACATTTGGTGCCGTCAGAAACCCAGTGTGTCCTGGTAGCAAGTTTTTTTTTTTTTTTTGGTTACCAAGTCATCTTACTCTTTTGTGACCATAGCCCACCAGGCTCCTTTGTCCATGGGATTTTCCAGACAAGGATACTGGTGTGGGTTACCATTTCCTTCTCCAGGGGATCCTCCCAACCCAGGGATCAAACCTGTGTCTCCTGCGTTGGCAGGCAGTTTCTTTACCGTTGAGCTACCAACAAAGCCCCCTCTGGCCGCAAGAGCAAAGAGCAATCTAAGCCTGGAGACCTGGGCCTCAGTTTTGTTTTCACATTAATTTTGATTAATTTTGCAGTTATGACATTGTACAGGTCAGTTCAGCAATCTGTGCCTGGGTTTTCTTAAATGTCAAAGGAAGACAATGTTAGCATTACTTTACCAGATAGGAATGTTTTCAGTTGCAAGTAACAAAATACATGAATAACAGTAGTTAAAACATAAGGATGTTGATTCTTTATTTAATAAAAAGAATGGAGTTGGGAAGCCTAAGCATAGAGCACCAACTCAACAATGGTGTCAAGGACCCATTCTTCCTTACATCCACTGTACCCTATCCACTGTTTGTTAACTTTCCATTCTCATGTTGTTGTCTTATGGTTCCAAAAGGGTTTCCTCAGCTCCAACATCATATCCACGCTTGACAAAGAAAAGAATAAAGAAGGAACAGAACCAATTACACTCTCCTTTGTAGCTGTTCTTTTAATCAAGAGGCATGCTCAGAAACCCCATGGCACACTTCCCTTTATGACTTCACTGTCAAAAATTAGTTCATTCAGCCACCCATTCATTACTGAGAGATCAAGAAAGTAAGCTTTTGGCTTTTCAACTCTTGGTATTGGAAGGCAGAAAGGAAGAGAAAATAGTTCAAGATGATTTGTGTAGATAATCATCAGGATTAATATCTCCCACATTCACGACATTAAGGGATTGTCCTCAAACCAGACTTACCTCTTTGTTGTCATCCTAAATAATTTGTAACCAGTATTTTAGACATTGTGTACATCCAGTCATCTTTTTTTCTGGATAATGTTTTATATATGTGAAGTACAAAAGTGCAAAGTGAATACCATATTCAGGAAATGATTTATTCCAGTGCAGAAAAATGCTCACCTGTGATCTAGTGCCCAGTAAGTTTTTCAAGTTCAAAGTCACCTTTTATGTTTGTGTTCTCTTCCTGTTTTAGTGAATAGTAAACTAGATGTGAGCTATGTGTAAATAATGCCAGAACATCTGGATTAAAAGGGAAAAAAAATCAATTATCTGGATGTTTTGTCTACATAATAGCAAAGCATGTAGCATTGTGTAGACAAAACATCTAGATGACTGAATATTTTACTTTTCATCCAGACAGTTTGTTGTCATGTGAACAAAAAGCATTGCCAAGTTAGGGACGTAAGAAAAAAACAGGATATAGCAAAACTTACCTGATTTGTAGAGTTCAAGTGTTGTTGTTTAGGTTATTATGGGAAAAGAGGCCAACTGATGAGATATTGTGTCAAATGATACTTCAAAATGCTAGGCTTTATTGGAATAAGCTTCTTGCTACACGTTCACAGTGATCATAATAAATGGTGGTTCCATTATGAGATGCTTAATAGAAAACACACAAACCACTTTTTCTTCAACATGGTGTTTATTTTGCAAATGAAGCAATGGATTCACAGAAAAGAACAGTGACTACTAAAACGTTCATTTATATCCTGGAAGAACAAATATAGAAATAAATTCTAATTGTCTAATCATTGGTCAACCCATCAGCACATATTCAGTTCAAATTTTGTAATTATTTAACTTTGCAGTTCCAAGCATGGTGCTGGTCACTTTTTCATGTGTAAATCATCATTTAATTTATTCTATATTAATTTTGTGATATTCCAGTTGTTATTCCCACTTTTAGATGAGAATTTGTGTATTAAATATGAAAAAAAAAGTCCATAAAACCTTATAAGTTGATTATGTCTGCAAATAACATGATGCTATTTTTTTTCACTTAGCATGACTTACTTTGTGTCTAATAAATAAATGAGAGTCTTAGAAGACCAAATTTCTAGAGTTTGGGGTTATGATTCCTATAAAGCTAGGATATATGGCTAAATACACTATGTCATTCTGTTTTGTGTCATTATATTATTTGTTTTGTTTCTTTCACATGTTCTAAAGCCAGTATACTCACATTGAGAACTAAAGTTGACAAAGGAGGGTATTAGTATTCAACAGAAATCTATTTTATCCTTAAAAAACATGATAGAGCAATATCCTTAAATGCTATCTGTAGGGCCTCACTGAGATAACAAATTAAGTTTTATGACTCACTATTCCCATTCCTTCTTAAGGGGACTGTTCCAAATTCAATATGCAGAGGTCACTAGGGGAACATTCAGTCTTCAAAGTCAGCTTTCTATATAGTCTCTTCTTTTTCTGGCACTGACTTAGCTGGATGGGGTGGTGAGTAAGACCTAGGAGAACTATGGAGCCAAAATTTGTGTGATCAGGACCCAGTGGGTCTGGGATTTTCCAGGTCAAAAAACTTTCAAAACTACCAGCAGAAAGAGGATGGATCTGAGCCATAAAGCAGTAGAATTTTCAACTCGGGCCAAAGTAGTATATCATTCACAACACAGAAAGTCATCCTTGTGATAACCCCTGAGCCCTGCAGCCACTTTGTTGAAACAGATTTTTCTGATTTATGACTGTGGTATTAATATTAGGGCTGGAACAAGTCTCTGTTTTTTAAAGAAAAAGCTCATATCAACTTCCAGTCCAGGAGCTTCAAGGTAAAGCCTACATGCAGCCCATTCATGCATTTCCTAGCATTACAATTCAGCTTCCAATGAACGCAATGTATTTAAAAACTGTATTGGGTTCTAGAATTAGATAGTGGTAATGACTAAACAACTTTGAAAAGATATTGAAAAGTACTGAATTGTACACTTCAAAAGGGTGAATTTTATATTATGATTCCTATAAAGCTAGGATATATGGCTAAATACACTATGTCATTCTGTTTTGTGTCATTATATTATTTGTTTTGTTTCTTTCACATGTTCTAAAGCCAGTATACTCACATTGAGAACTAAAGTTGACAAAGGAGGGTATTAGTATTCAACAGAAATCTATTTTATCCTTAAAAAACATGATAGAGCAATATCCTTAAATGCTATCTGTAGGGCCTCACTGAGATAACAAATTAAGTTTTATGACTCACTATTCCCATTCCTTCTTAAGGGGACTGTTCCAAATTCAATATGCAGAGGTCACTAGGGGAACATTCAGTCTTCAAAGTCAGCTTTCTATATAGTCTCTTCTTTTTCTGGCACTGACTTAGCTGGATGGGGTGGTGAGTAAGACCTAGGAGAACTATGGAGCCAAAATTTGTGTGATCAGGACCCAGTGGGTCTGGGATTTTCCAGGTCAAAAAACTTTCAAAACTACCAGCAGAAAGGGGATGGATCTGAGCCATAAAGCAGTAGAATTTTCAACTCGGGCCAAAGTAGTATATCATTCACAACACAGAAAGTCATCCTTGTGATAACCCCTGAGCCCTGCAGCCACTTTGTTGAAACAGATTTTTCTGATTTATGACTGTGGTATTAATATTAGGGCTGGAACAAGTCTCTGTTTTTTAAAGAAAAAGCTCATATCAACTTCCAGTCCAGGAGCTTCAAGGTAAAGCCTACATGCAGCCCATTCATGCATTTCCTAGCATTACAATTCAGCTTCCAATGAACGCAATGTATTTAAAAACTGTATTGGGTTCTAGAATTAGATAGTGGTAATGACTAAACAACTTTGAAAAGATATTGAAAAGTACTGAATTGTACACTTCAAAAGGGTGAATTTTATGGTATGAGAGTTTTATCTTGGTTTAAAAACACTGTATTGGACTAATTCAAATGGCTTCTTGGACATCAAATAGATCTTACAAAGCAATATTTTGGTGATTTAAGTGTAAATGAAACAGAAACATATGGAGTACATTTCTGCAAAATTGCACATGATTTCAGAAATTAAGGGGGGAAACGTTCTTGGCAAAACTTAGTTGGGTTTCGTCTAATCCAAAATATTTGAAAAATCAATTGAGACATTTCATAAACCAAAATACAGCTGTTTTTTCCATGCAATATGTATTTGCTATGCACTGTCTTTCTCACTAAGTACATTTCCTACTTGTATTGAAAAGTACAGTCAGTTCAGGTACCCAGGTACAAAACCATGAATATTAAAGGCATCAGACAGCATAAAGCAAGGTCATTGTTGGTAAAATTTTGCTATGGTAAATTAAACCGTATTCTCAAGGAAATATTCCTTACTGAAACAGCTAGAGAAGAAAGCCTCTGTAACAGCCTCTGAGTTAAATTCAAAAGCACAGAAAACTGAAATCTCTAAGACTGTTCATCAGAGGCTATCCAATCTTCATTATACATTAAAAATCTCTGGGCATATAAGTACCATTGTTACTGAAAATGCCGTCTTCTATATGGCTTAATAAAACCTGGCCATGAAAATGGTAGATATTTACACATACATCCAGTTTTTGAAGTTGTCATGCAAAACCTTGAAATCATTCTAAATCCATGTATTTATTATCTCCTTTCTCTTCTGTTTTGTCCTAGACTTCAAGCTAAGCAGCAACTATGAGTATCCTTTTCACAGCCGATTCCCGGTGACTGATGGATGCTTTGTATCCACAAAGATGTATTAAATAAATGCTCTTGAGAGAATGGATGTTTAACTTTCCTGCTCAAGGTCTCAAAGAGACTTTCCTTGACCACTTACAAACACTGGCTCTCTACTTTGTATTCACTGAACTTTCTTTAAATATATATATATATATATTTATTTGGTTGTGCCAGGTTATTTTAGATGCAGCCTGTGAAGTCTTGGTTGCAGCATGTGGGATCTAGTTCCCTGACCAGGGATCAATCCAGGCTCCCAGCTTTGGAAGCATGGAATCTTAGCCACTGGACCATCATGGAAGTTCCTCCACTGACCTTTCTTTACTTCCTAACTTGGTTTTATATTATACATCACTATTTGTTCACTATCCGACTCTTTCACTAGAAGGTTTTTCTGTGAGCCCAGGCACTTAGTTTAGTTCACTGCTCTCTGATAATCTGAGGATGAATTATCAGAAGATACAGAGAAATAAGAGTTAGAATCAATCATTACTTGGACATTGGTCCCAAGGCCAGTAAAGGAAACAATGAAAGGGGCAGCACCTGTCTCACAAGTAGCCACTTTTAAAGTACAGAATTTACAAAGGGGACACATCATATAGAACTACTGGACCCAGTTTATCCATCTCCACAGATCTGCTCAGATAAGGCTGTACTAAGGGCTTTGGCAACCTGACCTGTTTCCTGATGCCCATGGAGCCAGTTCTTGTTTCTGCTGTGACGGTAAAACCCCACCATGATGCTATCACATGGGTTAACACCACTGAAGGTTTTCAAGAAGGAGAAACTGTCCTCCAGCCGAACATTGTTGTTGTATAATCCCTAGTACAGAGTTTAAGCTGAGTTGTGTAGCTGACTGAGAGTGCCAGGCTGAGACAAAGCAGGAACGGCCGAGAGGAGCTACCCCACATCTGAGGTCAGGGGCGGCGGCCGAGAGTGCCAGGCTGCGACGGCGCAGGAGCACCAGAGAGGAGCTACCCCACATCCAAGGAGCGGTGGCTGTGTAGGGGCGGGAGGACCTAGAGGAGCTACTCCACGTTCAAGGTCAGGAGGGGCGGCAGTGAGGAGATACCCCTCGTCCAGGGTAAGGAGCAGTGGCTGCGCTTTGCTGGAGCAGCCGTGAAGAGATACCCCATGCCCAAGGTAAGAGAAACCCAAGTAAGATGGTAGGTGTCGCAAGAGGGCAACAGAGGGCAGACACACTGAAACCTTACTCACAGAAAACTAGCCAATCTGATCACACTAGGACCACAGCCTTGTCTAATTCAGTGAAACTGAGCCATGCCCGTAGGGCCACCCAAGATGGGCGGGTCATGGGGGAGAGGTCTGACAGAATGTGGTCCACTGGAGAAGGGAATGGCAAACCACTTCAGTATTCTTACCTTAAGAAACCCATGAACAGTATGAAAAGACAAAATGATAGAATACCAAAAGAGGAACTCCCCAGGTCATTAGGTGCCCAATATGCTACTGGAGATCAGTGGGGAAATAACTCCAAAAAGAATGAAGGGATGGAGCCAAAGCAAAACAATACCCAGCTGTGGATGTGACTGGTGATAGAAGCAAGGTCCGGTGCTGTAAAGAGCAACATTGCATAGGAACCTGGAATGTCAGGTCCATGAATCAAGGCAAATTGGAAGTGGTCAAACAAGAGATGGCAAGAGTGAACATCGACATTCTAGGAATCAGTCAACTAAAATGGACTGGAATGGGTGAATTTAATTGAGATGACCATTATATCTACTACTATGGGCAGGAATCCCTTAGAAGAAATGGAGTAGCCATCATGGTCAACAAAAGAGTCTGAAATGCAGTACTTGGATGCAATCTCAAAAATGATGGAATGATCTCTGTTTGTTTCCAAGGCAAATCATTCAGTATCACGGTAATCCAAGTCTATGCCCCAACCAGTAATGCTGAAGAAGCTGAAACTGAACGGGTCTATGAAGACCTACAAGACATTTTAGAACTAACACCCAAAAAAGATGTCCTTTTCATTATAGGGGACTGGAATGCAAAAGTAGGAAGTCAAGAAACACCTGGAGTAACAGGCAAATAGGCCTTGGAATACAGAATGAAGCAGGGCAAAGGCTAATAGAATTTTGCCAAGAGAACACACTGGTCATAGCAAACACCCTCTTCCAACAACACAAGAGAAGACTCTACACATGGACATCACCAGATGGTCAACACCGAAATCAGATTGATTATATTCTTTGCAGCCAAAGATGGAGAAGCTCTAAACAGTCAACAAAAACAAGACCAGGAGCTGACTGTGGCTCAGATCATGAACTCCTTATTGCAAAATTCAGATTGAAATTGAAGAAAATAGGGGAAATCATGAGACTATTCAGGTATGACCTATATCAAATCCCTTATGATTATACAGTGGAAGTGAGAAA